>CAUYTI010000365.1:0-20119 GCA_963575145.1 Galago senegalensis | reverse complement strand
GGACCACAGGCGCCCGCCACAACGCCCGGCTATTTTTTGGTTGCAGCCGTCATTGTTGTTTGGCGGGCCCGGGCTGGGGATTCGAACCCACCACCTTAGGTGTATGTGGCTGGCGCCTTAGCCGGTTGAGCTATAGGCGCCCAGCCTTTTCTTGTGGATTAATTGAAGTTCTGTATGGAGCCTATTAAACTTTTGTCTGATTCAAAATATGCAAATATCCTTTCCCTTTGGATAGGTTGTCTATTTGCTTTGGTTGTTGTCTCCTTGGCTGTACAGAAGCTTTTCAATTTAATTAGATCCCATTTGTTTATTGTTGTGGTTGTTGCTATTGCCATGGCAGTCTTCTTCATAAAGCCTTTCCCCAGGCCGATATCTTCCAGTGTTTTTCCTATTCTTTTTTTGAGGATTTTTATCATTTCATGCCTTAAATTTAAGTCCTTTATCCATCATGTATCAATTTTTGTGAGTAGAGAAAGGTATGGGTCCAGTTTCAGTCTTTTACATGTGGATATACAATTCTCCCAGCACTATTTATTGAACAGGGAGTCTTTCCCCCAGTGGGTGTTCTTGTTAGGTTTATTGAAGATTAGGAGGCTGAAGTTGCTGGTTTCATTTCCTGGTTTTCTGTTTGATTCCAAATGTCTATGTCTCTATTTTTGTGCCTATACCCTGCTGTCTTGACCACTATGGCCTTGTAGTACAGCCTAAAATCTGGTATGGTGATACCCTCAGCTTTGTTTTTATTACTAAGAACTGCCTTAGCTATACAGGTTGTTTTTCTGGTTCCATACAAAATGCAGAATCATTTTTTCCAAGTCTTGAAAATAGGATGTTTGTATTTTAATAGGGATGGTGTTGAATCGGTAAATTGCTCTGGGAAATATAGACATTTTAACAATGTTGATTCTTCCCAGCTATGAGCATAGTATGTTCTTCCATTTGTTAAAGTCCTCTGCTATTTCCTTTCTTAAGGTTTCATAATTTTCTTTATAGAGGTTCTTCACCTCTTTTGTTAGGTATATTTCTAAGTATTTCATTTTCTTTGGGGCTATGGTACTTTAATGCATTTTAAAAAGTAACTATCCATTGTGTGCCCCTTCTCCAAGTCTTGAAAATGTTGAATGGTTTAGGAATGACTATTCTGAGGCTTTAAAGAAATAAAATTTGAAGTGGTGTATGCAGAACATGAATGAGAATATCACCCATTCACCTAAGAGATATTTAGTGCAAATTTTCCAAGAAACATGGCATTTTATCCAAACATTTCTCTGATTGGTTACTTTGAAAGAAGACAGGAAAATGAGGCTTTCTGGGATAGGGTTGAAATTACCATAGAAATTTACCAATAGAAATACCATAGAAATTACCATAGAATTACCAATACCATAGAAATTTTGGTGAGAAAACACCAAGGCTTTTATTCCCCAAGAAAGAATAGTTTGGAGAATCTTGTATAGGTTGTAGATTGTAGCCTGTGATTGCAAATGTCACACATGTTAACTACAAGAGTGACATTGCTCTAAGATAAGATGTGCATAACAATTAATTTAATAGAGAATCAAAGTGAAATACAGGAAACAATTTGACATTTTGGCCTTCTCACATAAGCCCTTACACTGGACAAAATTATAAATTAGGCCCAGAAAGCCAAGAGGCTTTCACTTATCTATTGTTGTATAACAAATTATCCCCAAATTCAGCAGCTTAAAAGAACAAACATATATTATTTTATGCCCTAAGAGTCAGGAATCTGAGAGGGTTTAGCTGCATGGTTCCAGCCCAGCATCTCTCAAGAGGTTATGATTAAGATGTTGATATTGGCCACAGCTGGGGTTATCCGAAGATTTGCCTGGGGTCCACTTCCAACCTCATTCAGGTGGTTATTGGTCGGAGGCCTCCACTCCTCACCACATGGTTCCATAGTAAGGGCCACTCACTATAGACCCTCACCATAGGGCCACTCATGTCATGAAACTGGCTTCCCAGAGAGCAAGTGATCTGAGAGAAAGAGCCACCGAGGCAGAAGCCACTATATTTTCATGATCCAATCTTGGAAGAGACACACTGTTATTTCTGCTGTATGCTATTGGCCATAGACCAACCCTAGCATAACGTGGTCAGGGGTTGCACAAGGGTCTGAATACCAGAAAGGAGGGATCACTTGCTTCTCAAGAGCAAAACGATTACGTTTATTGATACTTGATTGCTTTGAAGCCTGGCTTGGCCACTTATTCTTTGTGTAGTCTTTGGCAAGTTACTTAAACTCCTTGAGTCTCTGTTTTCTCATCATCAAAGGAAATACACCCATCTCTGAGCTAATACATGCAAAGCAACTCGAACAATGCCTGGCACACTGTAAGTGCCATGTAAGTGTCACCTTTTAGCACTGGTTTCCATCCCCATGGCCTTATATTAGTTCTTCTCCGACTTGACTCATTGGCTGTTCCTGCCCACCTTCCTTTCTTCTCCCTTGCAGAAAGCTTTGTGCTTCTTTGCAATGCTCATTAACACTGATTGATAACAGCATTTTAGTATTACCCCTTCTGGGTACATATTTATATTAACTGGGAATAATGTGCACTTGAGTGAAACCTCCAGTTGTGTGTAAGGGAAGGGCTTTTCCCGTCCCTGGAATTAACCCTTTGAAAGCAATATATACCTTTGTATATGTTCTATGATGAATATAGTCCTGGGATTTTATTTGTGGTTCAATGACA
The DNA here is from genome assembly GCA_963575145.1 of Galago senegalensis. Classification (NCBI taxonomy): domain Eukaryota; kingdom Metazoa; phylum Chordata; class Mammalia; order Primates; family Galagidae; genus Galago; species Galago senegalensis. The sequence continues at coordinate 17,402 of CAUYTI010000365.1, read as the reverse complement.
TTTTATAAGCGTCACAGAGAAACTAAGATTGAAGAAGATTGAAGTTTAAGTCAGTGTGTGCTAATCTAAAATTATTTATGTGTGTATATGTATATTCAGTGTATCTTAATATCTGTATTTCCCTTTAAAAGAAATGCATATACCTCAAAATTAATAACTTTTAACCCCAAAGGACACAACCAACAGAGTGAAAAGGAAGCGTATGGTGTGGGACAAAATATCTGCAAATCACATTTCTGATAAGGAGTTCATATCTAGAATATATAAAGATCTCCCACAACTCAACAACAAAAAAAAACTTGATTAAAAAATGGGCAAAGGGCTTGAAATAGACTTTTCTTCAAAGAAAGATACAAATGACCAAAAGCACACAAAAAATGTTTAACCTCATTTATCATTAGGGACATTCAAATCAAAGCCAGAGTGGAATACCACCTTAGATCCATTAAGATGGCTACTATAGGATTAAATGCCAGGTCTATTTTTAGTTCTCTAAGTGTTCTCCAAACATCTTTCCAAAAGCGATGTATTAGTTTACATTCCTCTACTAGGTATATATCCAGAAGACCAAAAATCACATTACAACAAAGATATTTGTACCAGAATGTTTATTGCAGCCCGATTCATAATTGCCAAATCATGGAAGAAGCCCAAGTGCCCATCAACCCACGAATGAATCAATAAATTGTGGTATAAGTACACCATGGAATACTATGCAGCCTTAAAGAAAGATGGAGACTTATCCTCCTTCATGTTTACATGGATGGAGCTGGAACATATTATTCTTAACAAGTATCTCAAGAATGGAATAACAAGTATCTCAAGAATGGAATAAAAAGTATCCAATGCACTCAGCCCTACTATGAAACTAATTTATAGCTTTCATATGAAGGCTACAGCCCAATTATAGCCCAAGAATATGGGGAAAGGGATGAGGAAGGGAGGGAAGGGGGAGGATGGGTGGAGGGAGGGTAATTGGTGGGACCACACCTATGGTCCATCTTACAAGGATACATGTGAATCTTTCTAAATGTAGAATATAGACATCTTGACACAATAACTAGGAAAATGCCATGAAGGCTATGTTAACCAGTTTGGTGAAAGTGTTTTGAGTTGTATGTAAAACCAGCACACTGTACCCCATGATTGCATTAATGTACACAGTTATGATTTAATTAAAAAAAGATGGCTACTATAAAAACAAACAACAAAAAACTGCAAACAAACAAAAAACAACAAGTGTTTACAAAGACGTGGAGAAATTGATAGGAATGTAAAATGTTGTATCCACTATGGAAAACAGTATGGCAGTTCCTTGAAAAATTAAAAATAGAATTACCACATGATTCAGCAATTCCACTTCTGGGTATATGCCCAAAAGAACTGAAAGCAGAGTCTTTTGTACACCCACATTCATAGCATTCCTCGCAATAGCCAAAAGGTGGAAGCAACCCAAGTGCCCATCTATAGATGAATGGATCAACAAGATGTGGTATATGCATATATTAAAATATTATTTGATCTTAAAAAGGAAGGACATTCCTTTTCCATGCTACGAAACAGATGAAACTTCAGGGTATTATGCTAAGTGAAAAAAGCCAATGAAAAAAGAACTAATATTGTATGTGTCCACTTAGATACAGTCCCTAGCAAGTATCAAATTCATAGGCGGAAAGTAGAATGGTGATGCTAGGGACTGGGGGGAGGGAGGATGAGGAGTTGTTTAGTGGGCGGAGAGTTTTAGTTTTGCAAGATGAAAAGAGTTCTAGTTCTAGAGATAGTTTACACAACAATGTGAATGGACTTCAAGCTACTGAACTGTGCATTTAACAATGGTTAAGATGGTAAATTTTATGTGTATTTGACCACGATAAAAATAACTTTTTTAAAAAGTGATATGTAACTCAGACAAATTGTAAGCATTTGAAATTAATGTCAGTTTTTAAAAATGTGTATATAGGCTCCATATTTTCTACATGTTTTCTACACATAGATGTAGAAAGAGAAAGCTAATTTCATAGAAAAGACTACATATGTTCCAAATTGTCAGTGACTTCCAAAGCAGAATTTAAAAAAATAATTGTCATTGAAGGAGAAATGTGGCTAGGCAGAGTGACACACACCTGTAATCCCAGCTATTTGGGAGGCTGAGATGGGAGGATTGCTTGAGACTATGAGTACAAGACCAGACTGGACAGCAGAGCAAGACTCTGTCTAAAAATAAATAAGTAAATAAAAATTGTAAGAAAAAATATTTTTTAAAAAAGAAAGAGAAATGAAAAGAATTTGAATTATGAAAATAATTCAGGGGCAAAGGTAGGAAATCATTTTCCTGAGAGCCACAGACCCACAAGAGCAAATTAAAACAGATTAGCATCATACAGACAAAAAAATCAACCTGATTTTCTTTGGCAGAGTTCTTTTTTTTTTTTTTTAAGGGGAGCTATAAATGTTATTTTTTATTTTTAAATGAAGAATAAGAAACATAAGATTTTGTACAATGTGTGCGAATATATAAATACACACTTTCTCCAGTAACAACTAAAGATGGATAAAGAAAGAACAGCAGGGTGGCAGTTTTGAAGGCAGAGGACATGGACACGGAGGGTGGGTAGGTTCTGAAGGGCCAGTGGAGCGTCTCCTTTATTCCTACCAACGTTCAGAATTCAGCCAGTACCCCACCAGTACCCTGCCAGCACCCCAGCCCCAGATGATACAGGAAGGTCACAATGACCTCTGCCTTCAGGTATCAGTGGGAACTTCTCATCTTTCCTGTTTTCCCTCAGATTCACACAAAGCATTTATCTTATAAAATCTTAGAAGCAAGAATGTGTCTCTCCTTTGCCCTCTCCTCCTTTCTAGGGCTAGGGCCAAAGATAATTTCCCTCCTTTTCTTTGTCTTCCATGACCTATGGTTTCCTGGCCCCAGAATGGAAACCAGTGGCTTGATCAGTGGTTTGGAAAGTGATCTGGTTTTGTTGCAGCAGCTGTAATTACTTCAACATGCCCTGTGTTCAGAGTATTTGGTGACCTCTGGACAGGCTTTCCTGAGAGAATGGCAGCTGTTAGCCCTGTGGAGATCTCAAAGGGCTGTCCCAGAGCCCATTGGGTTGTTGCTCCGTGACATTATGCTCTTCTTACCAGAAACCCAAGACCTATTGGCCCCTTTCTCACTTGGGTCAGAAAGATTAGAACGTTAAATACAAGAGGCCTTTCTGTTCTGCTAAATAAGCCTCCTCATCCCCACTGGTCTTTCTTGTCATATACAAAACTGGATGACCTGAGGAAATCACAACAGGTAGTAACAACAGTACCCTCTTATGTTCATGGGATGTTTGCCTACGCTATGTAAGAGCCATATATTTTTATTATCTCGTATGATCTCGCTTGAGAATGGCAGTTAGGGTCAATGTTATTCCCATTTTATGAGCAAAGTCTAGAAAGAGAGGCTCAACTAGGGCCAGAAAATTTCAGTAACTTACTCACTAAGAACAAAAACTCTGTCCTCTTGACTTGACTCCAAAGCTAAACAGAAGGAGGAGCCTAAGAGAATTTTGCAGGATTTCCATTGCCCAAATTAGAAGTGAGTGACAATGTGCATCAGTAAACAGTTTTGTATCCTTTAGAGACCACTCAACCACTAGGCCTCAGGCCATTAAGCCCAAGGTTGCAACTATTTTCCTCCATCCATCCTGCATGAAACTGGGGGTAGGATCTTTAGTCACTATGCTGAGTTTTAGGGGTCCTATTTGTGCTGAGGAGCCAGCACCCAAGATCTGAGCTGACCCTTTTCATTCTCAGCAGACCTATTGGTTCCTGAGAGGCATCTTTCCTTTTTCTCCTAATAGAAACTCTTATGTTTCCTGGGAACTAGAAAAAAGTTGAATGGTTTATGGAGTATTTGGTGGTTAATTGTGTCTCATAAAATAGGGTTGCCAGGCTTAGCAAACAAAAATACAAAATGGCTAGTTGAATTTGAACTTTAGATAAACTACAAATAATTTTTAGCAGGAGTATGTCCAAAATATTGTATTTTATCTGATAACCTCATTCAAAACTAAATAAGAACAATAAACATTTGGGGTATATTTGGCTGCATTTATGAGCTGCTTTGAGAAGCCATCTAATATTCTTTAGATTCTGTTCTCAGAGAATACCTCTTATTTTTAAAATATTTCTTTGTCATCTTAACCTAAATGAGGCAGTCTTCAGTTTCAGATAATTAAATTGAAATTGAAATTCTGATCTTCTTATGAATCTGGGTTCCGGCTTGTTAAAGATGGTCTCTTCTACATCTAAATTAATTGAATATTGAATTAGGATAGTAAATTATCAAGAGAAATTTAATTTTGTTGTTGACTTGAAACACCTGAGTCCTTAAGCATGGCGTTCTAAATTCATCTAAACTAAGATAAAAACTTAAAGCAGAAAAGGGAACAATGAAACTGCCTATTGATGAGATTAAGATGGACAGAGCTGTGTGCTGTTTACACAATCAAATGAGGTGTGTGTGATTATTTCCATGGTAACAAGTTATATGGAGGTATTCAGAGTAAGGGGAGATCAAAGGTTCGGTATAATAGAAGGTTTGCATGTGTAGATTTTTAAAAAATGAACAAAATTATGGTATCTATAACAGAAGGTATGAAGGCTAACCCATACCCAGAGAAGCACACCCCTTAATATTGCTCATCAAGTGAAACCTGCATTTTTCTTGAAGTGCAAGGTCAAGAAAAGTGCAGAAGGAACCTGGGAGGCTAGAAGAAGCACCCATCGTTTGGAGAATGGCTTTAAAGCCTGGTATTGTGTGTCACGCTTAGTTGTCAACTTTGGCTCAATTGTACTCATCCTCACTGTATGATCCACATGAGCGGTCGTATTTTATTGTTTTGTGCCAAGCTATCACCTTATACAGTGTTAGAACTTTACACTGGGGTCCATCTTAGAAAGGCATGGTGGATATTTATTAATCACAGCAGAACTCCATTTCTGGGAAGTGGATCAATGAATCACCGTAGCCATGGAGATGGAGTTCCATGATCGGGCTATCTCCAAGGCTACAGGAAATCATTGATTCGTCAAGTCAACAAATACTCAGTGAGAGTCCTCTAGGTGAGAGCAATATTCTAGATACTGGGATTTATCTGTTGCTTAGGAAAAGAACTCTGAAACAAAAATTAAAATCCCTGCTCTAATGGGAAGATTTTCTTCTAGTGAGGGGAAACTGACCCTAAAGACCATTCTTTTGTTCATTCCACAGCAAATGTTTATTGAACCCTTGTGCACCAGGCACTGTTGTAGACACTGGGGTATATTAATAAGCAAAACACACAATAATCCATGCCCTACGGAATTTACATCACATTATGGTAGTAGTTTGTCTGGTAATGTGATGCCTCCAAATTTATTCTTTTTGCTTAAGATTGTTTTGGGTATTCGGGTTATTTTTTGGTTCCCTATGAAGCACAGAATTTTTTTTTTTTTAGATCTGTGAAATATGATGGTATTTTGATGGGGATTGAATTGAATCTATAAATCACTTTTGGCAGCATGGCCATTTTAACAATGTTGGTTCTACAGATTCCTGAGCATGATATGTTTTTCCACTTGCTGGCATCATCTGCCATTTCTTTTCTCAGTGATTTGTAGTTCTTCTTGTAGAGATCTTTCATCTCCCTGGTTATTCCTAAGTATTTTTTCTTCTTAGTAGCTATTATGAATGATATTGATTCCTTGATTAGATTCTCAGCTTGACTGCTACAGAAATGCTATTGGTTTGTGTACATTAATTTTGTAACCTGAGACTCTGTTGAATTTATTTATAAATTCCAGGAGTCTCTTGGTGGCTTCTTTGAGATTTTCTAGATATGCATACAAGGTCATATCATAAAAACTATGATTAGCTGCCACAAAGTAGGTGGTAATGCCTTAACACTACACCTGCTGTCAGGCCTGACGGCCTCTTCCTTTCTTGTGGAGGGAAATTCTAACCTCTCCTTTCATAGAGCACGGGAGCTAGATAACAATCTCAACAAATTAGTATGTTATATATTAGAAGGTGATAATAAAGCAGAGCAGGATAAGGGGAGACAAGATTTTCTTGGGGGCTGAAGCCAGTAATTTAAATGAAAAGGCCTCATTGGCAAGGGTATGTTTGAGTAAAGCCCCAGGGAAGGTGACTGAGGAGCCACCAGATAACCCAGGCCATGACCATCCTTTGGTTCAGGAATAAGCATGTAACCCACGTCAGGCCAACTACTGTGATTTTTATGTTGAGACAGAGTTTCTCTCTATTGCCCAGGCTAGAGTACCCTGGTATCAGCCTAGCTCACTGCAACCTCAAACTCCCGGGCTCAAGTAATCTACCTGCCTCAGCCTCTCAAGTAGCTGGAACTACAGGTGCCCTCCATGATGCCTGGCTAATTTTTCTATTTTTAGTAGAGATAGGGTCTCACTCTTGCTCAGGCTGGTCTTTCACTCCTGAGCTTAAGCAGTGCTCCCGCCTCAGTTTCTCAGAGTGCTAGGATTATAGGCATGAACCACTGTGCCCAGTCTATTTCTGTGATTTTTCAACAAAACCAAATCTACCATTTTTTCTCTTACTTCCAAAGCTGCAGGTGAGTAAGCCTGGGGCTGCTAACAGCTGTGCCCCTGCATCAGGAGACAGGGAGGATGGAGGAGAGAGGGAAGAGGACATAAGAAATGGAGCAGGTGTTCCTGGGGGCCAGACAGCCTGGTTAATCAGAGGCTGACGCCCACTCCATGCCCGTGGCTTCGGCAGTTGAGTCTGTGAGCCAGTAGTTCCTCTCTTTTGCTTCAGCTAACTCCAGTTGGGCTTCTGTGACTTGTAAGCAAAGAGAGCAATTATGCATGAATGGCCAACCAGGAGCAGAGCACTTGCTAGAGATGTCACCTAGGAGCACCCATTCTCCATGGCTATACCCATAGGCCCTGCCCAGAGCAATGCTTCCTCGATGTTTAAATATATGGAGCTTGTCCATTATCAGGAGGAACAAAAAAGCATGTTGGGCTTCTGGCTTTTTATTTGGTCAAATGAAGATAGGAGAAAATAAATGATCAGTGACCAAGCATTTTTACCACCATCTCATGCATGATGTGGGACATTGTCAAACCCCAACGGTGGAGCACATAATTCAGGATAAAGGGCAGCATTGTGAGTGAAACAAAATAATGTTATGAAAGCCTCGTTTTACTTTTCTTGTTTCACAAAGGACGGAGGAGAGTGCCTCAAAGACCAGCCCCAGTGCACCTGGAGAGTTTGGCTACAGTCCCAGGGTACAAGAAACTCAGTTCTTCTAGGAAGACATGGAGCCAAAAGGGCCAGGTTCCTCTGTCCAAACCCTGATGAGGTGAGTTGTTTTACAGACGCTAAATCCTACGGGTGAAAGGGTTTTATGGCTAGCAGCGAATCGCTTTGCCTTGGGGAACCATAGAATATTGCAATACCATCTATTTCTAGAAAGAGAGAAAACCTACTATCTTGATGAGCTGGGAAACTTTCTTTGGAGGGGGAAACAGAGTCTCAAGCTGTCACCCTGAGTAGAGTGCTGTGGCGTCAAGTGATTCTTTTGTCTCGGCCTCCCAAGTAGCTGGGACTACAGGCACCCACCACAACACCCAGCTATTTTTTGGTTGTAGTTGTCATTGATGTTTGGTGTGTCTGGGCTGGATTTGAACCCTCCAGCTCCAGTGTATGTGGCTGGCGCCTTAGCTGCTTGAGCTATAGGCACAGAGCCAGAATTATCATTTTAAGAGCTTGCTCCTCAGCCTGTTTGAGGGAGGAGTACAACCATTCACACTTGTCCTTGGACCTCATACAAACTAATAGCTCTGCTGTGTTACCTCCTTAGAATTTCCCTTTACTCCAGGACTGTTGTCTTTGTTGGTACTGCATTGTTCTAGCCTACATGTGAGCAACATTTTTCTGTAAAGGGCCAGATAGTAAATGTTTTAGAATGGTGGGCCTCTCAGTCTCAATTATAGCAACTCAGTTCTGCTGATATTGTGCAAAAGGAGCCACAGAGGATGTGTAAACAAATGGGGAGGCTGTGTTCCAATAAAACTTTCTTTACAGAAACAGAAAACCAAATTTGGCCCCCAGGCAGTAGTTTGCTGACCCTTGTACCGAGAACCTGTTGCAAAACATATAGTTAAACCCTATTCTTTTTGTTAAAGATATTGACATAGTTTGTTACCTTTACCCTGGGCTGGAGGAAGTGGGGACTAAGTTGTACTCGAACTAAAACTAATACCCTGGAGTCTGGGCCTTCCCTGTATCTGATGCCACATTTATTCTCTGTAACATACTGATAGAAACCCAGTCTTTTCAGTACAGTGGATTTATCTTGTGAACTTTAAATGATTTCTCAAACCAGGAAATAAATCCAGTGTTCTGGTTGGGGTTGACTTTAAAACTCCCTTCCACCTGCAAAAAAAATTCATATGTTGAGTTTTTAATCAAAGCTGATTTGTCCTCAGTTCTACAGAAGGTGACCTTATTTGGAAATAGGCTCATTGCATCTGTAATTGCAGATGAAGTGATACTAGAGGAGGGTGGACCCTAATCCAATAAGATCAGTGTTGTTATAGAAAGGGGGAATTTGGGTGCAGACACATTCAAACAGGACCAGTGTGTAAAGAATGGAGGGATGCTATCTAAAGCCAAGAAACTGCCACATGCGTGGAGAGAGGCCTGGAGCAGACTCAGTGCTGTTCTGGCACCTTCAGGGATAGCATGGGCCCTACAGACACCTAGATTTTGGACTTACGGCCTCCAGAACTGCGAGACAATAAATTCCTGTGGTTTAAGCCACTTGGTAGGTGGTACTATGTTATGGCAGCCCTACCAGACACATCTAGTCCTATTATGAAGCAGGCTGACCCAAGGTAGACCCACCGTGGATCTTACCTCTCTTACTGTGGACATGTCAGTAATACCATGATAGAAGTTTGAGCATTTTCTAAGTAACGAGTGTGACCTGGGATTGTAGATTAAAAAAGAGTTTTTGATGTATTCCTGAATTGACCCAACTTTATAAGCAGGTGTTGTTTAGGCCCCGTTGCGAAGGAGGGCTTCATGCCTGAGTGTAAGAACAGAGGCCAGGGGACTAGGAAGGGCCTGCTGGCAACAGGGTAAGGCAGCCCCTAGGTCTCCCTGGGAAGGGGTTAGGGTTGGGCTGCAGGTCAGCGGGGCCTCTTCCTGGTATATTCTGGTCATCTGGCTTCCATCAGTTCCTCGGCCCTGCTGGCTCAGGCTTTCTTATTTAATCTGAAAGGTATTTTTTTTTTTTTGCATCATTTAAACATTTCTAACTTCCATTGATACCGAGATATGCAGAAGTAGTCCAAAATGTGATACAGTGAACTTAAATGTGTGTCATACAATCAAATCTATTTTTAAAATTGTACAGATTCTGGTCTCTCTCTGCTATGAACACATGTTCTTCATTCCAGCTTTCTGCCCAGACCATGGAAAGGGGAGACTTGCTCAGTAATTATCTCGTCTTAAAACACTCTCCAGAGAGTATGGAGAGTATGGGGTATGTCCCTGGAGAGACAGGGTATAATTCACCCTTTCTTTAAGTCTCACCGGACAATTTCCTGCCAGCTACCAGAACTCCAAAGGCCAACATCTATTCCAGAATAAGAATACCAAGGGCGCTCTGGACAGGGAGTCAGTAGAACTGGTGCACCATTGCCATTCTTCTATGCCACCAGTCCCAAATGCACATTCGATACAGGCCGGCCATTGGCACCACTGTTCTGTAAGCACTCCAAACTGGGGTATAAACGGGTGTGCTCACCACCATTTATATCCCTGAGTAGAAAAGGCCAGTAATTCAGTGAGAACAGATGCTCAGCATCCATTCTTTTAGACATCACCTCAACTTAGCACAGCCCACCAGGATCTTCATAAATGGGTGTTTGGCCCCAAATTCACATTGTGGCTTCTGCCTTCTCTTGCTCTGTCAATTTTCATATCTCCCCTTCTTGGTTTCAACAGGCTCTCTAGCTCTGATGTCAGAGCATTTCAAAGCTTGATTGAGAAATAATTAGAGCTGCCCGTTAGAGCTCTCCCAGAGATGCACTTTCTGTGCCCCTGGGTCCCACCTTGGCTCTCTTCCCTCCGCTAACATCCTGCCCCCACTCAGGCATCAGTAATGGTGCTTTATAATATGTTCTTATCCATCCTTCCCCTCACCTTCCTTAGCCTCAATCCCATGACCCATTTCTGTGGACATCTGCTCTGTGGCAGCTGTGAGGGATGGGGGGGCATACGACAGGCAGAATGGGGGAGCATTGCAGCTGGCTTGGCAGTTGAACAGAGATGGCAGCCAGGCCCTCTCTCTATCTGTGTGATTTCACTTGTTCCATGAACTGAAAGGTCTGGTAGGGTTTGTGTTACTCCCCAACAGAGTAGGAATCACTCCCTCCTGCTGTGTTTTAGATGTGCTTGTATCACTGTGCACGTCACAATTAGACTAATTACTCATTCTCATGCCTGTTGTCTTGTTAGGAGATGGTAAGGACTTCAGTTTTTCATTGACTTTGACACCTTTAGTGGTCTTTGTGCCTGCGAGGTGAAAACTAGAACAATGGGATGTTAAATCTCTGAGAATATCTGATAACAACCTGTTCCTGTCCTACTAGGAAACTGAAGCCCAGACAGTTGAGTCAGTGGCAAATCCCACTCAAACGTAAATCTTCTGTGCTTGCTAAGCAGAGTAAGGGGGAGTCTGTGGGCTTGGCGATCGCGTTCACGCTCAAAACCTGGCTCTTCTCTTGATAGCTGTACAATGTTGGGCCAGCGACATCTTCTAAACTCTGTTTCTCATCTGTAAAAAGACAACACCATGGCGGTAGTTACTTCAAAACATTGTAAAGAGTAAACGAAATAATACCCATAAAATGTTTGCCATCTTAATGAGTTGGTAGCTCAATCAGTCCTTCCTTGTCCGTATCTAACAACTGCCCCACGAATAGTGACAAGAGTTCTATGTCCTTCTCACTAGCTCATATGGGCTTCCTAATATTTATCTACTTAGGCCAGTGGTGAAAGGCTTTTCTTTGTGTTCAGCATTTCCTAAATGGCACCTGGAGTAGCAGCATGGCTGCCTCCCAGAGGGCTGCAGGATTTCCCATGTTGTGCTCTGCACCCAGATGGCTGTAACAGGTTCTAGTCCATATTAGAAAACCGGGAATCAAGTGCTCTTGGCTGAGTGGTCCTGGAAGTTTCTCATCCATTTGAACCTACGTATGGGAGGCAGTCCAGGATAGTGGTTCAGAACATGGGCTTCAAGTCAAACAAACATGTCCTTGGACCCCATCTCTGCCTCTTACTAATTGTGGAGAGTCAGATGTGTGACTTAACCTCTCTGTGCCTCACTTTATTCATCTGTAAAATGGGAATAGCAATAATAATCTTCCTTAGAGATTGTTGGGAAACTTAAAGGAGATAGTGCATACAGGGGACCTGGCATTTGGTGGGCACTCGATAATAGTGGCTATCATTGGTTTTATTATCACTCCCTTCATTAGAAACTGACTGAGAAATTAGTCACACATACTCTAAACTCAGCGAGGAAAAGTTCCTACATAGAACTATTTGGATTCACCGTTAGTTTAGTGACCCTGAAATTAACATGATAGTTTTTATTATCTATAAAAATTACTTTGAACCGTGCAAGGTACCACGATTAGAGAGAAATTTGAGACTATTATTTCTGGTTCCCCCAATTTTAATTCATTTGGACAGAAGATAGACGATGCTTTATTTGATGGAAGGCTGGACTCAGAGTCAGGAAGACTGGCCCTAATCTCTTCTCTGCCATTAACAAATTTTGTGATATTTGGCAAATGGTCATTGGCTTTGCTTCAGTTTTCTCAGCTGTAGTATGAGGTGGTTGAACTAAATGCGGTTTTAAAATTTTCCAGCAGCAACACTCATTTATACGTTCATACAGCAGATTAAGCTGTTATGGGGGCTGGAGATAACAGAAGTGAGCAAAATAGAAAACGTTCTGTCCTTATGAGGGTTTCAGTGTTGAGACAGAGGTCAACAGAACATGGAGGAAAACATCTAGCATGCCAAATGGTGATAAAAACCATAGGAAAATGCAGGTGGGGAGGGGGAAACAAAGTACTGGAATGGTTGGGGAGATGGCTGTCATTTTAAATGGCCTGGCCTGGAAGGCCTCATGGAGAAGGTGACATTTCATCAAGGACTTAAAAGGTAGTGAGGACGTAACCACGTGGCTGCCGCAGACAAATGCCTTCCAAGTAGATGAAACAAAGCTCCTAAGAGAGGGGCACCCGAGTCATAGGTAGAGAAATAGCACAAAGCTTAGTACGACTAGAGCGAGTGAGGGATGGAGGAGGAAGAATGGAGTCAGAGAAGGGATGGCGGGGAGGCCGGGTCCTGTATTGTACAGTCTGGTGTTTGCTCTCAGGGGAATGGGTGGAGTAGAGGAGCAAGATGGACTGACTTATGTTCTGGAAGGATCCCGCTGGCTGCTGGGTAGACAATAGTCTATAAGGGAGCAGAGGCAGAACAGTCATCAAGACGAGACATGACGGTGGCTTGTACCGGGATGCTGGCAGTGGCTGTGGTAAGAAGGAGAAGCCTCAGGGTACACTCTGAAGTGAGAGCTGATGGGATTTTCTGTTGGATTGGGAGTTGAGAACAAAAAGCCATGAGTGAGGGACGCACCAAGAGTTCTTGGCCTGAGTAACTGCAAGGATGCTGTTGATAATGTTAAGATGGGGAATACCGTAGCTGGAGAAGGTTTGAGGGGGGAAACATCAGAAGTTTGACTTTAGGGAAATGGCATTTCAGACACCTGTTGGGCAACTGAGTGGGCAGCTGACATATGAGGCTAGTGTCCAACAGAGAGCTAAATCTAGAAGTTGTCAGTGTATAGACGGCATTTATAACCATGAGATGGGATGTCGGCGCTAAAGGGATGATTATAGACAGAGAGGAAAGCAGTCTGAATCCAAGTTCATGGTAAGGGTTAGGGAGATGAGCAGAAACAAAGTGTGGGACATGTTCCAAGAAATTTATATGTCTATGGCACTAAACAGTCTGTAGAAATGATGGATTCACACGTAAACATGGAGTAGAGCCATTGCTGCCTGACGTTCCTGGGAGCTTAGGGCAGGGCTGGTGTTGAGCTCAGGTGAGGAGGAGGAAGCATGTGGAGGTTCTTTAGGGAATTACCCTTCGGCCTGTTCTCAGCAGGCCATATACAGGACTGACAGACTCTGGTCCTTCGGTGAAATACGAGTCAGAGATCAGAATCAAATTTGTTGAAAGAAACAAAGTTCACATTTTGGATTAAAATCATCTTCACTGTAAGCTATTAAGTGTCGTCCCTTTACTTCTTTACATGCACTGTTCATTATTTCTTGGCCAGGGACACTCTGCTGGCTGATGCCTGGGGGGGATCAGCTGTCCTCAACTTCTTTTGAAATGCTGAGTTCTGAGTTATGAAAGTTGTTTCCTCCAGAAGGGCATCTGAAGATGAAAGTCAGCCTCCCCCTCAGCAATGAATTACATTGGCCTTTCTTATTATTCTGTCATTTGGAAGAAATGGAAACTCTTTCACAATGGTTAATGGGCTCTTCACATGTTATTTCACGGACCATTAACATAACTGGATAATAAAATTGATGTTTAAAATACCCTACATATTCCATGTAAGGTGTAAATATGAAGTGGCCATGATTAACCCAAGACAGAGGAGGGCAGGAGCAAAACTATCCAACATAAAGTAAGAATGGCTCCGAAGCCCAGGAAGTGGGTGCTCTGCGGCAAGTTTGGGAGACAATAATACCCATAATAGCTATCATTTACGTTCCATAGTCATCCCTTTTCCAGTCTATGCACAAATCTAATGAGGCACTATTACTCCCACTTTTTAAAAGAGGAACTACAGATTAAGTAGATTTACTTAGGTCCCCCTCTCAGAAAGGATGCATTATGGACAGAATTGCCTCCTCCCCCACAATTCATACCATACAGCCCTAACCCCAGCATATTTTCATGTGGCTGTGTTTGTAGTTAGAACCCTTAGGGAGGTAATGTAGGCTACACAAGGCCCTAATATTTGGTATCCTCATAAGAAGAGGAAGAGCCCCCAGAGACATGAATGCATAGCAGAAAGTCATGTGACGACTCAAGAAGGTGGCGTCTGCAAGCCCAGGAGAGAGGCCTCAGGAGAAACCAACCCTTCCCACACCTTGATTTTGGACTTCCAGACTCTAGAACTGTGAGGGATATATTTCTGATGTTTAAGTCACCTAGTCTGGTGTATTCGTTATGGCAGCTTGAGCAGGCAAAGACACAGTGATATCAGGTCTGCAGTAGATGTGTCTTGGAGCACTCTTCTTGTGAAATTCCTCTACTAAAAGGGGAGGGTGAGGTGGTCACATTTGTGCTACATAATCATTCTCTCTGCCTATTGTTGTGAGCCAGGAGAGGATGATAGGCCTCTGGCCATCAGATCTCTATCCTGGAAGTTTGTAATCACACAACTGAGAAATGGAGTCAGACAGTAGGATCAAAGGAGCTGAGCCTGCAGTGTCCTAAGGGAGCGCTGCTCTGTGGGTGGGAAAGGTAGCTTGGCCTTCCACTGGGGACTGCAAGGGGCTTGCGGGAAGAGAGAGGAATTGTGCAAATCCAGCGAGATGAAAGAGAAGCTGCCTGGCAATGTCTGATTGCTGCCCTTGGACCCTGAGAGTGTCTCTGAGTCCTCCCAGCTGCTCTCTTTTAACTCTGCCTAATGTGAGTGGATTTCCCTTCTTTGCAACCAAACTGAATCAGTGTCCACACCTACTCTGCCTTTGTGTATAGCGTGCAAGTGGCCCCCGACAGCCAGCCCTCATGGCCCAGTAGCATTCCTGAATGTACAGACTCTCCCTCATTCCCCAGCCTCCTCAGTTCTACAAACGTGTATCAGTCAGGGAACTCATATATATAAAGAGATTTATTTTGAGGAACTGGCTTAGGCAATTGTGGGGACTGGCAAGTCCAAAATCCCAAAGGAGACCAATAAGCTTAAAAACTCTCTGGAAGGTTCTAATGCTGCTATCTTGAAGCAGAATCTCTTCTTCCTCAGGGAAGCCTCAGTTCTACTGACGAGATGAGGTCCACCTACATTCTCAAGGGTAATCTCCTTTACTGAAGGCCAATTAACTGTTGGGAGATGTTAAGCGTATCTACAAACTACCTTCACAGCAATACCTGGATTAGTGTTTGATTGACTAACTGGGTGCTATAGCCTAGCCCAGATGGCACATAAAACTGGCTATTACAGGTGCCCATCCATTTCTAGCACTAAGTGGGGTAAGCAGGAGATGAACAACTCAACTCCCGCCATTAAAGCAGCAGCATCCAGGGTCTGAACCTGATTCACCACAGAGTGGGGATCAGGAGCTGAATCACCCTGCTAGATCAGGGGAGGCTCATTAAGGAGGTCACATGTAACCTCAAATGATCTGTAGGCTCTTGATGCTAGAAGAGGGGGTGTCCTAAGGACCGGGGCAGGAAAGTTGTAGGGTCCAGAGCATGCACTTTCTTTCTTTCTATTTTTTTTTTTGAGACAATCTCAAGCTGTCTCCTTGGATAGAGTGCGGTGGCGTCACAGCTCACAGCAACCTCAAACTCTTGGGCTTTAGAGATTATTTTGCCTCAGCCTCCCAAGTAGCTGGAACTATAGGCACCCTCCACAACACCCAGCTATTTTTTTTGTTGCAGTTGTCATTGTTGTTTCAGTTGGCCTGGCCCAGGTTCGAACCCGCCAGCCTTGGTGTATGTGGCCAGCACCCTACCCACTGAGCTACCAGTGCTGCCCATGTGCTTTCTTAAAATCAGAATGAGTTTGAACCTGAGTTAGTAGGCACCAGTTCATACTCAAAAGTTTCAAAGGAGGGAAAAGGCACAGAGAGACACACTCTAGTGTCTACAGGTGGGGAGTGGGTTTGGGCTTAGGTGTGATGGCAGACTGACTACCGTGATCGAAGTGGGACTGCAAAGCAGGGGACTTGGGCCAAAAGTGTGGATGAAACAGAATCCTCTGCACTGGGTGCTGGGGGCTCAGAGGCCCGTGGTCGGAGCGGGGAGTGGAGGCAGCCACAGACGTGCACAGTCTTAAGGAATGGTACCTGGTCCTGAAGGAACAAGAGGTGTGTGGCTTTAGGCTGGTGCCTCACCTGGTGCATTCTGACCCTGGGCCTGCCACTGGGGGTTGTTTTCCCTCCCTTTCCCCTGGTTCTCTCCTCAACCAGAGTCACACCCTTAACCCTCACACTCAGCACTTTGATAACACACCAGGAGCAGATTTGGGTTTTGGGGGTCCCATCATAAGAAAAAGAATGCACAACTAGGAAGAGGGTCTTAGTGAGGGCCTGTGCCAGCATAGAGCCCTGATGCTTCACATTCATATTCTACTAAGAATAATATCTTTGAGTACTACATCAACTTTTTTTTTTTTTATACAGAGTCTTACTCTGTGCCCAGTGGAGTGCTGTGGTGTCATAGCTCACAGCAACCTCTAACTCTTGGACTCAAGCAATCCTCTTGCCTCAGCCTCTTGAGTAGCTGGGACTACAGGCGGCCATCACAACACCTGGCTAGTTTTTGTATTTCTATTAGAGACTGGGTCTTGCTCTTGCTCAGGCTGGTCTCTAACTCCTAAACTCAAACAATGCACCCACCTTGGTCTCCCAGAGTGTTAGGATTACAGGCATCAACCACTGTGCCAGCCTCACATCAATTATTAAACATGTTCACTCACCTAAGTACATGCTTCCTGGGAGAATTCTCTTCAGGGGAAGTTCCTAAAGCACAGGGAGGATGCCTGCTTCATGTACCACATGGCAGGCTAATGGCTAAGATCTTGATTTGATTACCCACAAATTTCCCCAGGTATAGCTGGAACTCTGGGTGCAGAAATTTAAAGTCCCTATGCCCTATAGCAGGGACATTGAGTGGCTACAGGAGGGCAGCTGAGCATAGGGGGGCCACAAAGAGGATGCAGAATGTGGGACTGATGATTGTAGAATGTGGCACTGGCGACGGCCATCACTTATGATGACGGGTGACAGGGGAGGGGAATCTTACAGTGGCAGAGAAAACAGGAAGTCATTTGGTTCAGCTAAATCTGGTGGAGATAATGTTTTCTGCAGTCAGGCAGGTGGGCTTGAAATTATGCTTAAGTTGAATCATGGGAATCTTTTTTTTTTTTTTTTTTTTTTTTAATTTTTTAATTAAATTATAGCTGCATAAATAAAAAAAAACATGGGGTACATTTTAATTTTTTCACAAAAATTCTTAAATAATTTATTTTTTTTTTTTTTTTTTTTTTTTTTTTTTACTATTA
>CAUYTI010000364.1:0-19773 GCA_963575145.1 Galago senegalensis | reverse complement strand
CTGTAAAAGACAGAGGTGAATAGAAAGCCTTTAGGTGAATAGAAATTTGGACAGTATACCTAGACATCTATTATGCTTGGAAGGAGAAATGGAATGACCTATTTATTGGCAGTTGCTACCACGCAGGATTTATAAAGAAATAAATGAGAAAATGACATGTAGGCTGTGTTTACCAGTTTGACGGAAGTATTTCAGATTGAATGTGAAAACCCCACACTGTACCCCAGAAGTGCATTAATGTACATAGTTAACATTCAATAAAAAAAAAAAAAAGATGACAGTGAATCTTCCAATACAATGGAAAGGGTCCCCAATGGGTTGCCTATTTAATATTTTAGAAATATAATTTAGGGCAGCACCTGTAACTCAGTGAGGGTGGCAGGTTCAAATTTGGCCCCGGCCACACCTGCAACAAAAAATAGCCAGATGTTGTGACGGGTGCTTGTAGTCCTAGCTACTCAGGAGGCTGAGGCAAGAGAATCGCCTAAGCCTAAGAGCTGGAGGTTGCTGTGAGCTGTGACGTCACAGCACTCTACCAAGGGCGACAAAGTGAGACTCTGTCTCAAAAAACTCCCCCCAAAAACATAATTTAGACTGGGCAAGGTGGCTCATGCCTGTAACCTGAGAATTCTGGAAGGCCAAGGCAGGTAGATTCTTGAGCACAGGAGTTCTTGATGAGCCTGAGCAAGAGCAAGACTCTGTCTCTACCAAAAATAGAAAAATTAGCTGGTGCAGCAGTGCATACCTGTAGTCCCAGCTAGTCGGGAGGCTGAGGCAAGAGGATCACTTAAATCCAAGAGTTTGAGGTTGCTATGAGCAACCACACTCTACTCAGGGTGACAGAGTATTACTATGTCTCAAACAAACAAACAAACAAAACATAATTTTTTTTTTTTTGAGACAGAGTCTCACTATGTTGCCCTCAGTAGAGTGCCATGGGGTCATAGCTCATAGCAACCTCAAACTCTTGGACTTATGCAATTCTCTCGCCTTAGCCTCCCAAGTAGCTGGGACTATAGGCGCCCACCCCAAGGTCTGGCTACTTTTAAAGATGAGGTCTTGTTGTGGCTCAGGCTGGTCTCGAAGCTGTGAGCTCAGGCAATCCACCCCCTTCATCCTCCCAGAGTGCTAGGATTATAGGCGTGAGTCACTCTGCCCAGCCTAAAAAATCCCATAATTTACTAGAAAAGGAAATGTAATATCAACTTCTCAGATGGAAAAGTATTTTTTGCCATAATTGGATAGAATACAATAGATATAAAATAAATGCTTTAAATTTCAGTTGTAAAACATTGTTCAGGAAGTTTTGAGCCTAAGGCCTACGTTTTCTTTAATTAAAACTGGAAGATAAGGCCTGGCACCCGTAACACAGTGGTTATGGTGCCAGTCACATACACTGAGGCTGGGGGGTTCGAACCGGGCTAAACAACTGCTACAAAAAAATAGCCAGGTGTGGTGGGCACCTATAGTCTCAGCTACTTGGGAGGCTGAGGCAAGAGAATTGCTTAAGCCCAAGAGTTTGAGGTTGCTGTGAGCTGTGACACCATGGCACTCTACCAAGGGTGACACAGTGACACTCTGTCTCAAAAACAAACAAACAAACAAAATCCCTGGAAGATCAGCAAGTGGTAGACATTGTTTCCTTGAATTATACAAAAACATTTAAAAAGAATTAAAACTGGTTCTAAGTCTTACAATCTATGCACACTGCTTTAGGGGAAAGGCTTCAGTACTGTTTTAAGGTAATAAAACTATTGGCTGGAAAGGAAAGAACTAGGCTGAGGTCAGGCAACCTTTGACATCATTTGACTATCTTACCCTACTTTCAGACAGATAGCTCTTCTAGTCATATCTTGAGTATGTGTTGTGTGTGACCCAGAAGAGTAAATATTTTTATCTCCATGTAACAGTCATCATTGGTAATCAGCCCTTTTTTCTTTTTCTTTAAGAAAATATCACACACACAAAGAATAAACAAGAAAAAACAGAAGAAAAACAGAAAAAATAAAAAGGAAAGAAAAAGAAAAAACAGTGAAGAAACTACCACTTTACTATGAATTGTTCAGAAGCTTCACGGTCAGGATGCAAGGAAGCCTCAGTATTCACTTTCACTATCTATTTGGGAAATATATTTCAACTTTCACATTATCAGTGTTGATTTTTCTTGAAAGGGGGTTTAAGAAAAGCTATCAATGTTGCATCTTTATTTTGTAATCATTTAATGGAAAAGAAAGCCATCTTCATGATCGAAGGACTGAAACCAAGGAGAAGCATATATTTAGTGAGAATAGAAGTATTTTTGGAAAAAAAAGTAACTACTGTGTCTAAAAAAAATACAGGATGGAAAATGAATACTATGGAGTCTTAAGATACAAACAACTAAACTAACTCAAAATACACAATGATCCAAGGTAAAGGGATTGCTTGAGCCCTTGAAGTTGTTGCGAGTTAGACTGAGACCATGGCACTATTCTGCCTCAAAAATAAAAAACAAACAAAAAAACCCTGTAAAATCTTTGTGTCTGTGTTTTTGTGTGCACATATTTATATATGTCTGTGTCAGTATATTGTCAACATGGTATCAAATGACATAATTAAACATTGCTTATAAATTAAGTAAATGCAATGAAACACTTAAAGTATGCATAAACAATGATATCTGGCTATAGTAGAAAACTCTGGCTATTAGGGAAACTTCTGACCAAAGAAATCTATATTATATGACATGCAAATTTCATTCTGATAGAATAAGGCTACATTACAGGGACTGCACAGATACTGAATACATATTCACCTAAAAGCATACGATATACATTTTATGTGTTTAAAAGAAAGAGCATAGTGCCTCCCTTTGTAATGACTGCAAGTCATTTTCTGGTATAATGATCTCCAGCAAGCTTTGACTAACTCAGTGTTTTCCAACCTTTTTTTATCCCATGACACACTTTAACCTATAGTGAAACTTCCACGGCACACTTAAATTATGTTGATTGAAAAAAAAAGAGTAAAAACAGAATATACTTAATGTGCTTTGAACTTCTTTCAAAAATAATTTAATTAATGATCTTTAAAAAATCTTGTGGCACACCTAAGATCCTCTCACGACACACCGGACACAAATCACTGCAAGATTCCTTCACCTAAAGGATCAAGGTCTACCTATGGTTACTTGGAGACATTTGACAGACAACTTGATATTGTTCTCACTTGTATTTCTTTAATTTCCTGAGAAGGGTGCAGTGCTCAAGGGAGGCTAGGACAGCAGGTCATGTGTTATCTTCGTTCGGCTTACCAGTAAGCAAGGGACGGATGCTCCTGAAGAGTTTTGGTTGGAAAGGCTGGCAGTGTCTTTAAGTCCTTCCTGGCATTTTCATCACTACAAGGAAATATAATACAGTAATGTCAAGCAACATTACTTAAAAAGTTATCCAAGCTGGTCACCAAGGAATGAAATACGGAAAATAACAATTTACAGCAAGTGAGGTGCTGTCAAAATGTTGTCATCAACATTTATGGGCTAACTAGAAAACAGCCCCCCTCAACTTTGGCATCAACATCATATATATTGATATTTTGAGGTCTGTAATATTTGCATCTATTTTAGTACATAACTATGATTGCAATTGGACATTCACAGACTGCATTTTTACACATTCTTCACATTTCATCCTCTACTTTCGCCACATTCCTATAGCATCCTTCTAATTTTCTTTATTACATAATAATTACCATGTTAGAATATATGTTATCACGAAACCATTCACAGAATGTCACTATTCTATTTTTCACAAATATTATAGATATCACTATAATAAAAAGTGTACTTAGACCTTTCTATTGCTCTTTTGTTATTTCTTTACCATCCTCCAAAATGTAACAGGTCATCTGTTATCTTGGGTTTCCAAGTCTGCCATCTGTGGAAACCTCCTAAATAGAGAATAACTGAAAATACATTTCTAAGGAAACACCACACGTCCCTCAAATTGCACCAACTGAACTATAATATACCTCATGTAAGGTCAGCCTTTATCTAATTGCAAAATGGCAAAATTCAAGAGAAAGGTGTGGTTATTATGAAACTTAAAAAAAAAGTGAACAGGTAATACAACCCAGTCCTAGTTGGTCCTATACTGTATGTGAGAAATACTCCACCTGCCCTGAGTATTTTTTTTAGAGACAGAGTCTCACTCTTTTGCCCAGGGCAGAGTGCCCTGGCGTCCTAGCTAACTATAACCTCAAACGCTTGTGCTTAGGTGATCCCCTTGCCTCAGCTTCAGGTATAGCTGAGACTACAGGCACCTGCCACAATGCTTGGCTAGTTTTTTCTATTATTCATTCATTCATTCATTCATTCGAGATAGAGTCTCACTCAGCCACCCTGGGTAAGGTGCTGTGGCATCACAGCTCACAGCTACCTCAAACTCTTGGGATCAAGCAATCCTCTTGCCTCAGCCTCCCAAGTAGCTGGGACTACAGGAGCCCAACACAACACCTGGCTAGTTTTTCTATTTTTAGTAGAGATGGGGTCTTGTTCTTGGCTCAAGTTGGTCTCAAACTCCTAAGCTCAGGCAGTCCACCCGCCTCAGCCTCCCAAGTGCTAAGATTACCACAGTGAGCCACTGCGCCCAGCCTTGCCTGGAGTATTTACAGTCTATGAAAAAACAAACATGACCCTCTATAGAGCCTAGAATAAATACATGAAAAAGCTACTCCAAATGCTGATCCAGCTGTGCAAAGTCTTCTCCTCCTACTTTCCACCTCTTCTTGTCTTTACCAACTCTTTGTTGAAGGATTCCCAAGAGCCAGGCAACATGCAACACACTTTTGGGGGCATTATTTACCTCCCGTAACAAGCATTCCCATGCGATAGCTGCTATTACCATCCAAGCTTTACAGGTAAGAGCGTGAGGTTTGGCAAGGTTAAGTCATCTGGTCAGAGCCTCACAGCTACTATGTGTATGCAGAAGAGCCAGAGGCAACCCAGTCCATTTGGTTCAAAGGCTAAGTTCCCAAACACTGTGTTCTACCAACTGGTTCCCAGACAGACTCCCCAGTGCTGGGTCCTAAAGCAGTGACATGAATATTCTCAATGAATATGCTCTGGAAACGCACAGCTCTCCCAGTTACAAATGAAAACACAGACAGATTAGAATTAAAATCCTTTACTAACACATTTTTACATTAGCTCTTCTAGGGTTTGCTCCAATGTGAATCATGAGGTTGAAGTAGATGTGCCCCCAGCTGGAGGACCCAAAATTGAACCCAAGATGTCTTTCCCTTTAAAGCACGTACCCAGCAGTCATAGATCAAGTGCTACAGATCAAACTGGCCACCCCGCATGGCCATGCCGTATTAGAAACTGCTCACTCCAGGTTTAGTTTAAGTGCTTTTCCTTCCATGCCTACGGAGAGTTTGTTTTTTGGCTCTAGCTCCATTCCTGACCATGCCACAGGGCAATGAAGTGAGCCCACTGAACAAACTTCAGGAAGAACAGATAATGAGAGCGAGAGAGTCACCCAGCTTGGACACACTACAATTTGAACCTGTCACCATTACATTTCAGAATCAGGATTGTGGCCCTTCCTAATGCTAGTTTTCTAAATTACTACAGGAAATAAAAAGTCACTTGGCTCCTGTTCTTACATAAGAATAAATCTCTCTATTCATTTGAAATCTGAGCAGTAGAGCTTAACCACACTGACAATCTGGGGAAACTGGTTTGGGCTTCCTGAAAATCAAAATATACCACAATCCAATTTATTCATATTAAAGGTCAACTGTCAACTCCCAGTATTAATATTTATTTTTCTTAACAATCTCTTATGCTTTATCCTTCTTAGCATATTTACTGTTTTTTTTTTTTTTTTTTTTTTTTTTTTGTTTGTGAGAGCCTTAATGTGTCGCCCTGGGTAGTTGCTGTGGCATCACAGTGCACAGCAACATCCAACTCCTGGGCTCAAGCGAGTCTCCTGCCTCCGCTTCCCGAGTAGCTGGGACCACAGGAGCCCACCACAGCGCCCGGCTATTTTTTGGTTGCAGCTGTCATTGTTTGGCAGGCCTGGGCTGGATTCGAACCTGCCAGTTCTGGTGTATGGGGCTGGCGCCTTAGCCACTTGAGCCACAGGTGCTGAGCCAGCCTATTTACTTTTAAAGGAAGTTTGCTAGTGATTCTTTAATGAAGGACAAATAAATATATTTTAAAAAAATATATACCAAAGTCATCACCTTTTTTTTTTTTTTTTTTTTAGACAGAGTCTCACTATGTCACCCTGGGTAAAGTGCCATAGCATCACACAGCTCACAGCAGTCTCCAACTCTTGGGCTTAAGCGATTCTCTTGCTTCAGCCTCCCAAGTAGCTGGGACTACAGGTGTCTGCCACAATGCCTGGCTATTTCTTTTTGTTGTAGTTGTCATTGTTGTTTGGCAGGCCTGGGCTGGGTTGGAATCTGCCAACCCTGCGTGTACATGGCTGGCGCCCTAGCTGCTGAGACAGGTGCCGAGCCAGGCATCACTTTTTGTTATGAATCGTCCCCACCAACCACATATATGTTGCTGTCTTCTGGATTCAGGTGAAACATATAGTCTCTGTCCCAAGAATCCAGCCCAGCATTCACCTATTTGGATTATAGTTAATTTCATGGCAATCAAGACCTCATTAGATTAGAAATTGCTATTTATCATATTTATTCATTTAACAAATATATATAAGTGTATATATGGGCCTGACATGTAGAAGTGAGTATCAAATGATGGAATTGCTTTTAATCTATGCAAACGCAGTCAGCCAAAAAAGGCAGGAGAGAGGGCAAAGAAGTGAGGGAGAAATTTTATCCATCCTTCTCTTCAAGAAACTCATGGTTGAGAGTAAGTACAAAATGGGAGACTTGAAGCCACTGCCCTTTACAATAGTTTTTAGTCTTCTTCTCCTCAAAGCACAGGCATCTAACAACATGGATATTATTCTAGCATTTAAGCATTGAATATATGTCCACTAAATACTAGCAACTTCTACATTTAGTGCCTAAGATAGAGCTGTGTGTTTCATTTGAAGAAAAAGACTGTGGCGGGTTTACTGAAAGATTGATTCTAGATTTTAACATGTCTTCTTCTCAAGAATTTTCAAGAGTAATTTAAACTATACACAATTAGAAACTACTCTACTTAAAAGATATAAGATGTTATCTATTTACAAATGCTGGCTGGATAAATCAATAAATTACCAAAGGTTAATCATGAGGCAGCATCTTAAACAACAATGAATATTCATTAATTAAGACCTTTTGGGTCAGCCTGGGCAAGAGCAAGACCCTGTTTCTACAAAACATAGAAAAAATAGGATGGTGCCTGTGGTTCAGTGGGTAGGGCACCAGCCCCATATACCAAGGGTGTCGGGTTTGAACCTGACCCTGGCCAAACTGCAACAAAAAATAGCTGGGCATTGTGGTAGGCACCTGTCGTCCCAGCTATTTGAGAGGCTGAGATAAGAGAATCGCCTAAGCCCAGGAGTTGGAGGTCGCTGTGAGCTGTGGTGACACCACGATACTCTACAGAGGGCAATAAAGTCAGATTCTGTCTCTTTTAAAAAAAAAAAAAAGAAAGAAAGAAAGAAAAGAAAAAATTAGCCAGGACATTGTGGTGGACACCTGTAGTCCCAGGTTGAGTCAGGAAGATTGCTTGAGCACAGGAGTTTGAGGCTGCTGTGAGCTAGGGTATCACACAGCACTCTAGCCAGGGCAACAGAGTGAAACTCTGTCTCAAAAACCAAACCAAAACAAAAGATCTTGGGGATACTAATGAATTACAATTAAAATATGCAGTAACGGAGAAGGGGCTTAGGGATCATTTTAAGGAGAATTTAGAATACTTTAAAAGAAGTACACTTAAATAGGTGAAGCATGAAGGGTAGATTTAGGGCAGTGAAGTTATTCTGTATGATACTGTAATGGTAGATATAGGACATTATACATTTGCCCATAGCTCAGTGGGTAGGGTGCCAGCCACTTATACCCAGGCCAGCGGGCTCGAACCTGGCCCAGGCCAGCTAAACAACAATGACCACTACAACAAAAAATACCGAGGTGCTGTGGCAGACACCTGTAGTCCCAGCCACTTGGGAGGCTGAGGCAAGAGAATTGCTTAAGGCCAAGAGTTAGAGGTTGCTGTGAGCTGTGATGCCACGGCACTCCACCGAGGGCAACATAGTGAGATTGTCCCAAAACAAACAAACAAACAACTTACATAACTGCACAAACACAAAGAAGAAACCTAATTTCACGGTAGACTCCTGTAACAAATGTGTTACACTAAAGTAAAATAATAGGAACACAGTGTTTGTGTGTAGGGGATATATAGGAACTCTTTGTACTTAGTCTATCAATTAAGAGAAAAGAAGGCTATTTCAGATTAGTGGTTCTCGACTAGGGCAATTATGTCCCTCAGGGGAGGTTCAACAATATCCAAAGACATTTCTGATGGTCACAATTAGAAAAGGAGGTCTCACAGGTCTTTGCCAGGATGTCACTATACATCCTACAGGGCACAGGACAGCTCCCAACAGTATTATCCTGCCCAAAATGTCAACCATGTTGAGACTGAGAAATCCTGCACTAGCTCATAAAAACTCAGAGTTCTACCCTAATCCTTTTTTTTTTTTTTTTTTTTTTGTGGAGACATAGTTTAACCCCATCTAGGTGCAGTGGCATCATCATAAGTCATTGCAACCTCCAACCCCTGAGTTTAAGTGATCCTCCTGCCTCAGCCTCCCAAGCAGCTGGGACTACAGGATCACAATAGGATGACAGCTAACTTTTCTATTTTTAGGAGAGAAGGGTCTTGTTCTTGCACATGCTGGTCTTAAACTCCTGAGCTCAAGTGATCCTCCCACCTCGGCCTTCCGGAATGCTAGGATCATAGGCATGAACCACTATACCCCTCCACTATCCACTATCCCTCATTCTTTAGCCCTTTCCTAATGGCAGAACTGGAGGAGGTGAGACGTTATCTTGGACTACGTGAGGGGTAACAACACCCCAGGAATGGTGGAGCAGGACAAGAGGAGACCTCTGATTTTACGTGAAGAGTAATTACCTCAGACTGTGACCTCCATCACACACAGTCAAATCTATATCCTAATAAGAGTTCAAGAGTGATGACTTCTTCCTCATAGTTCCGCCATTCCCCATCACATCCCCATGTCTGAAGCTGAATTTGACTTGCCAGTTTTCAGTGGCTTACTGTTGCTTTTCTAATGCCTGTCTCACTTGGCTCCCATTAGACATCTGCATCTGAGATTTCTCATATTTATACTTGAGTGACATGAAAGAAAAACTCTTCAAGCCTAAAAGATACACTTTAAAAATGTTAGGGGCTTGTGCCCGTAACACATTGGTTTTGGTGCCAGCCACATACATTGAGGCTAGCAGGTTTGAATCTGGCCCAGGCCTGCCAAACAACAACAATTGCAACAAAAAAATAGCTGGGTATTGTGGTGGGCACCTTAGTCTCAGCTACTTGGGAGGCTGAGGCAAGAGAATCACTTAAGCCCAAGGGTTTGAGATTGCTGTGAGCTGTGACACCATGGCACTCTACTGAGGGCAACATAGTGAGACTCTGTCTCAAAAAATAAATAAATGAATAAATAAATAAATAATGTTAGGGTGCAGTGGTTCACACCTGTAATTCCCACTTTCTGGGAGGTTGAGGCAAGAGGATTGCTTGAGCTCAGGAGTTCGAGACCAGCTTGAGCAAGAGTGAGACTCTATCTCTATTAAAATAGAAAAATTAGATAGGCGTGATGGTGAGTGCATATAGTCCCAGCTACTGGGGCAGCTAAGGTAGCAGGATCTCTAACCTCAGGAATCTGAAGTTGTTGTGAGTTCTGATGATGGCACTGTACTCTGGCCCATGACAGAGGTAGACCTTGTCTCAAAAGGGAAAAAAAAAGAGGGAGGACATACCTATTCCTGCAGGGGCAGAAGTGAATGCTGCCTACTTTCCCTAATCCCATTGGCCAGAACTTAATCACATGGCCAGCTCTAACTGCAAGGGACACTGGGATACAAAGTCTTTATTTGGGACAGCGCTATGCCTAGCCAAAAATGCTATTAAGATGGAGGAAAGGGAGATTGTACACCAGGGGAAACAATCAGACTCTCCTGCTGTTTGGGACCCTCCCTCTGAGCCAGGTAATTTTTGCCATGTGGTGATTTGGACCCAATACTGCTTATCAAATGCAGCTTTTAAAGAATAAGCCAGCTCGGCACCTGTGGCTCAAGCGGCTAAGGCACCAGCCACATACACCTAAGGTGGCGGGTTCGAATCCCCGTCCCAGGCCCGCCAAACAACAATGATGGCTGCAATCAAAAAAAAAAAAAATGGCCAGGCGTTGTGGTGGGTGCCTGTAGTTCCAGGTACTTGGGAGGCGGAGGCAGGAGACTCGCTTGAGCCCAGGAGTTGGAGGTTGCTATGAGCGTGATGCCATGGCACTCTACCCAGGGGGACGGTTTGAGGCTCTGTCTCAAAAAAAAAAAAAAAAAGAAGTTTTGGTAAATTTGATTTTAGTCACTTTTCTTTGTTCTCATTTGTAAAAAGAGTTGATAAATTATAATTATAAAAAGAATTCCACATGGAACCGAGGCTGTTTATTCTAAAAATACAATAGAGGGAATCTATCATTGTGCCTATTAAATTAAATTAAATTTTTTGGTTTCCAGCAAAATTGAAGGCATAGAAAATTTGTGTAATCTGCAAAAGCTAAACCTTGCAGGAAATGAAATTGAGCATATTCCCGTATGGCTAGGGAAGAAGTTAAGGTCTTTGCAAGTCCTCAATCTGAAAGGCAACAAGATATCATCGGTAAGTTATTCAAAATAGCAGGAATTATTTTTCATATTTTTAGACATGTTAAAAAATAAAAGATTAAAAATGTAAGTTTTGTAAAAATGGGATTTCTTCTTTTACCATGTCCTTGGGTCTTTGGCCAAATCCTAAATTCTTATATAACCCAAGCTTCTCTAGAATAATTAAATATAGGCAATCTAGCTGGGTGTTGTGGCAGGCACCTGTAGTCCCAGCTACTTGGGAGGCTGAGGCAAGAGAATCACCTAAGCCCAGGAATTGGAGGTTGCTGTGAGCTGTGATGCCACAGCACTCTACTGAGGGTGATAAAGTGAGACTCTGTCCTCATTTGCCTGATAGTATTTATCATTCATTAGAGACTTGTAGCATTCTTGTTAAGGAGGTATACAGGGATTATATTTATAATCCTATGAGTTAGATAATATCATCTGATTCCTACTTTATAAGTAAAGTCTCAGAGAGGTAAAGTCACAGCTTGTATCAGAATTCAGATCACTGAATGTCTATAACAGAATTCTTTTTTTCTGACAATATTACCTCACAGTAAAGTTTTCAGATGTATGAATTAATTTGATTATGATGTTAGGTGTTACAGGAGGTTGATCACTAGCTTTTTATAGTAAAACAACTTAGGGCCAGGCATAATGGCTCATGCTTATAATCCTAGCACTCTCAGAGGCTAAGGCAGGTGAATTGCCTGAGCTCAGGAGTTCGAGACTAGCCTGAGCAAATAGCTAGGTGTTGTGGCGGGCACCTATAATCCGAGCTACTTGGGAGTCTGAGGCAAGAAGATCACTTGTGCCCAAGAGCTTCAGGTTGCTATAAGCTATGATGCTCTGGCCCTCTACTGAGGATGACAAAGTGAAACTCTGTCTCAAGAAAAAAAAAAAAAAACTTGGTTATTATGATTCACATAGTTGAATAATGATATATATTTTTCTTTGGAGTATAATTTATGATTTTCTCATGGCATTTATTTACAGTTAGGTGTTCAGTAAGCGTTTGCTTAGTAAAAACATTAACTTACTTAAATTTGTATTAAAATTAGAAAAATCATGCTATAAATATCAGTTATTGAATAGAAAATGAAAAATATGACTTCAGGCTCGGCGCCTGTGGCTCAAGTGGCTAAGGTGCCAGCCACATACACCTAAGGTGGCGGGTTCAAATCCAGCCTGGGCCTGCCAAACAACAATGATGGCTGCAACCAAAAAATAGCCAGGCATTGTGGCAGGTGCCTGTGGTCCCAGCTACATGGGAGGTAGAGGCAGGAGACTCACTTGAGCCCAGGAGTTGGAGGTTGCTGTGAGTTATGATGCCATGACACTCTACCCAGGGGAATAGCTTGAGGCGCTGTCTCAAAAAAAAAAAAAATATGACTTCAACTATGGGCCTAGATTTGCCTTCCATATCCTTGGAGAATTCCCTAATTCCTCTAAAACTCACTGTTTAAATCAGAGAAAGTAATTCCTATACTGCTTCCACATAATAGGGGTATTATGTGGCTCAAATGAAATGATAGATGTGAAAATGCTTTAAAAACTTAAAAACACTAAATAACTCTAAGGCTGTATTTCTTAAACCTTCACTAGCAGATGCCAATAATTATAAGTTACATTATTTAATGCTTTATTATTAACATTTTTAAAATTTCATTTTCATGAGGATGTGGTAAGGTGATTCTCTACCATTTTACTATGACAGCCCCAAAGCCTCAGAGCCCAAGCATCATACCATGTTGTACAAGATCACCTTGGAGCTCTTAAAGTTATGGGATGATGGCAGAGGTAGCCATGAATCTAAAATTTGCTACAAATATTTCTCAAAGTACTTGATCTGATTCAGGTAGTACTTAGTATCACCTGAGTAATACAAAAATCATTCAATAAATAAACATTCATTTCTAATTTTCTCTGATATTCTCAACTTAGGTTTTATTTGACATTGGCATCATTAAGAGTAATGCATATTAATTTAGGAGGGAATTTTTATTTATACTAGTTATTTGGAATTCTGTTTCTAAACCTTTTTAAATCCCTCTTTGAATACTGTAAGAATCTTACTTTAAAATTGTATTTCTACATGTCCTTATGTCTTTTAACTATCAATTATAACTTAGTTATTTGAAGATTTGTCAGAATCTTTTTTATAGCCTTTTTAAAATGTGTTCTATCAGTATAATGAAAAGACAATGGGTTTAAAGTTACACAGACTTGACTTCAAATCTTGTTTCCTTCACTTCTGGGCTTTGAGCTTTGGGCCAAGTCACCTAACTTTTTGGATCTTTAGTTCTTCATCTGTAAAATTAAGATGATCCTAGGTTGTTATGAGGAATCACACATGAAATGTTATATGGAAAATGTATAATGCTACCCTGACACACTATCAATACTCCCTTTCTGCCTCTCCCCTTACACCATGACTTTTTGGTAACTGGTTTCATGGATGGATTCCTTGCCATATTTTTTTTTTTTTTTTTGGAGACAGAGCCTCAAGCTGTCCCCCTGGGTAGAGTGCCATGACATCACGCTCACAGCAACCTCCAACTCCTGGGCTCAAGCGAGTCTTCTGCCTCAGCCTCCCCAGTAGCTGGGACCACAGGCGCCCGCCACAACGCCTGGCCATTTTTTGGTTGCAGCCATCATTGTTGTTTGGCGGGCCCGGGCTGAGGATTCGAACCTGCCACCTTAGGTGTATGTGGCTGGCGCCTTAGCCGGTTGAGCTATAGGCGTCAAGCCGATTCCTTGCCATATTAAGAGAAATTTCCTTGGGGTGGGATCTGTGCTCAGTGGGTAGGACACCAGCCCCATATACTGAGGGTGGAGGAGGGTAGGTTCAAACCTAGCCCCTGCTAAAACTGCAACAAAAACAACAACAGAATAGCCAGGCGTTGTGGCAGGCACCTGTAGTCCCAGCTACTTGGGAGGCTGAGGCTAGAGAATCACCTAAGCCCAGGAGTTGGAGGTTGCTGTGAGCTGTGATGCCATAGCACTCTACCGAGGGTGACAAAGTAAGACTCTATCTCAAAAAACATTTTTTTTTCTTAATTGATTACTTCCCTTAGGTATATTTATTATTATTAAATTAAATTATACCAATACTGATGTTTTATCATTTCAGCTCCAAGATGTAAGCAAGTTGAAACCACTTCAAGATTTGACTTCTCTGATCCTAATTGAAAATCCAATTGTGACCCTTCCTCACTATCTCCAGTTTACCATTTTCCACCTCCGTTCACTGGAAAGTTTGGAAGGTCAGCCAGTTACCACTAAGGATAGACAGGAAGCTTTTGACAGATTCAGTTTAGGTAAGAAGACACTTAAACTCAATTTGGATGAGGGAGGAATTTGTTTTTAGGAATTATCTAGAAAAATGTATTATGAAGTTTATAATGTTATTAAAATGTGCATGAGAAATGGCACCTTAAGTTAATTAAGTCAACAAATATTTATTGAGCATATACTGGACACCACGCAGAATACTCGATTCTAAGGATACAATAATGAGCAAGACATGTGGTTCTGGCCTTCATGTAATTTATGTTTTAGTAGAGAAGATAGATAAAAAGCAAATAAACCCAAATGAAGTAATGGGGGAACCCTCCTTGTGGTACAACGAAATGGCTCTCTGAGGAGATGACATTTAAGCTGAAAGGAAAGGGAAGAAAGGGTTAGCCATGTGAAGAATGACATTCAGGAAGAAAGAGCAACTTGTTCTTTGAGGTTAGAAAGACCCTGATGAGTTCAAGGAACAGAAAGAAAACTAGAAGGACTGGAGGATAGCTCAAGAAAAAGTTTGGAGAGATAGGGAAGTGTGAAATGGCGTAGGACCTTGGGATTTGGATTTTATTCCAATTCCATTGGGATGGAAAGCCATTGACAGTTTTTAAGTAGAGATAGGACTAGAGGATCCAGTTTATATTTGAAGATCATTTTTGATACATGGTAGAGATGATTTAGAGCAGGACAAAATGGAGATGAAGGGACCTGTTAGGAAGTTAGTGCAGTAATCTAGGCTAACGTCTGTTATACCACCTTGAACTGCCCTAATCTAGTCTAATTTTGGAAACTAAGTAGGGTTGGGCCAGGTTAGTAATTGGATGGTAGCAATCCAGGCTAGAAATGTGAGTACCCTGTACTTAAGTGGTGGATGTGGGGATGAACAAAAAGAGGAATAAATTGTGAAGGAAGAATCAGCAGCACTTTAAAATGGATTGGCTAATTCTCAGTCTTCTGACTTGAGTACGTGGCTAGATGGTGTTATCATTTATAAAAATAAGTAAATTCAGAGTTTTCTTTAGGACATGTTGAGTTTGAAATGTCTGTGAAAAAACCTAGTAGAGGTATCAAGTAGAGAGTCAAAAATGTGAATCTAGAGTTTAAAGAAATTTGGGGTAGAGATATAAATTGAGGGGTCATCAGCATAAAAATGATATTTAATTCATGGGCACCAGCTCATTCAGGTAGGGGTTAGAATGAGAAAGAAGAGCAGCCTGTTAAGGAATCTGAGAATGAGAGGCCTGCAAAGTAGGAGAAAACCCAGAAATAGTGGATTGCAGAAGCCCAGAGAAGATGGTTTCAAGAGAGGAAGTGGTCAACCACGTTGAATATTACTGAGACATGAAGTGAGATGAGCAGAGACATGCTTTAGATTGGCAACATGTGGTAATGATTTTGACAGGAGAAGATAAGGAGTGGGGGGGACAAAGACTAGATTATCATGGGTTGAAGAGTGAATGAGAGGGAAACATTTGCCTAAAGATATGAAATTTCCTTCCATAATTTCTCTCTCCGTAGTACTTAATAAATGAGTTTTAAAAAAAAAATTAAAGTAAAAAAGGATTAAAAATTGACCAATAGTTTCCAGATCAGGAAGTGGGCAGAAACAACAAATGAAGTAAACCTCAAAGCCAATAATCAAAGAAACAAACAATATTCAAGAGCAGAGTGGAGAAAAAAGTCATGGCACAATTCTTTTGACCCTTGAGAAGAGAAGAGAACAGGGTTAGAGGGGAAACGTCATCCCTTGGTAGAAGGGGTGCTTTCTCCATCAAAAAGGAGAGAAGATACGTGCATGTGTGGGTAATTTTGTTACTTTGATGGTGGAAAAAATAAGGATCCAATGATAGGATCATTTGATCAATGAAATAAAAGGTCATCAGCTGAGAGAAAAAATAGAAAAAGACGTATGGGAAGTTTTAGGGGAAGAAAAAGGTATGAAGTACCCATTTTAGAATGGTGGGAAATGAACCATGTTCAACTATTTGAAGCTGATGTTAGTCTGTTTTGACCTACAAAAATGGCAATTTCATATGGCTTGATTCAATACCTGAGAAACATGGAAACATGGAAAATTTCTAATAGTTTGAAATCTCAACTCAACATTTATTATTCTGAATTTTTTGGTTTAGAATCATTAAAAATATAATTAATGCAAAAAAGTCATCATATAAATATACTACTGGGGGAAATGTTTGATACAGTACTTATGGTTCATTCATGACTTCAGATATTAATTAGAAGCCTTTAATGTGCTAGGCTGTTAAGATCCTGTGGTGAGCCAGACAGATACAGTTTCTGCTTTTGCGATGCTTTAGTAAAGAAGGCAGACAGCCAAGCTATTTGATCACGTTTTATAACTCCCTGTGTGATAAGGGCTATAGCAGTTCAGGTTGGCAGGGGAGCATTTCTGGGAAGCAATTGACCTGGGAGAGGATATGGTCAGGGCTGGCTTCTCAAAATGTTATTTGAAATTTAAGACCTGGAGGTTGTAAAATAAAATAATCCAATAGGAGGTAGAGGAAGACAGTTCCAAGCAAAAAGATGTGAATAAAAACCTGTAGGTGAAAAGAGGTAACACATCTGAAGAACTGGAATCACTTTAGGAAAGCTGAAGTTGAATATGCTTGAAGATGAGCCTGAAGAGGGGAGCCTTGTCAGGTCTTATCCTAAGAAGAAGCCTTTGATGGATTTTAGGATAATGTAATGTTTTGCAAAGATGTTTGCAGTATCCTTTAAAGGTAATTTCTAATATAAAATAAAATGATACATTTTTTAAAGGGGATCTGGGGAAGAAATTTCATTCATCAACACACTAGTTGGATTAAATACTTGA
This sequence comes from Galago senegalensis, assembly GCA_963575145.1. NCBI lineage: Eukaryota > Metazoa > Chordata > Mammalia > Primates > Galagidae > Galago > Galago senegalensis. The sequence goes on along the minus strand of CAUYTI010000364.1, from coordinate 2,801 downwards.
AGTAAAGTATGATCTTTTTAAAATGTCAGCCAAATGATAATAATGCCTCATTGCCTTTTAATATAAATTGGTTTTGCCAGGTACGGTGGCTCCCACCTATAATCCTAGCACTCTGGGAGGCTGAGGTAGGTGGATTGCTTGAGCTCAGGAATTGGAGACCAGGCTGAGCAAGAGCAAGACCTCATCTCTAAAAATAGTTGGGCATTGTGGTGGGCACCTGTAGTCCCAGCTACTTGGGAGGCTGAGGTAAGAGTTTGAGGTTGCTGGGAGCTATGACAACACCATAGCAATAACATAAGACTGTCTCAAGAATAAATGGAACTTTACCCTGGAAGTGAGAACAATGTAACTTAAATATTGTACCCTCATATTAGTTTGAATAAAAGTTAAAAAAAATAAAATTTAAATCTTCAGCTAAAGAAAAAAGACTGTCTCAAGGAAAAAAATACATATACATATATAAATAAATTTCAAGGTGAACTATATTTACATTATTCTTAGACTTTTCTGCTGTTGTTTTGAGGAATACTCTTATGTTTTCAAGTAGGAAATATAATGACAAACTATTAAATTTTTATTGGCAGAAGAGGTAGAAAGACTAGAAAGAGACTTGGAAAAGAAGACAATGGAAACTGAGGAGCTTAAGAGCAAACAAGAAAGGTTCCTTGAGGAAATTAAAAATCAAGATAAACTGAACAAATCATTAAAAGAGGAGGCTATGTTACAGAAACAGAGCTGTAAGGAGCTAGAGAGTGACCTGAACACAAAGAATGAATTGGTAAGTTCTTATTTTCCATTGTTTTGGCTGTATTCTCTAAGGACAGAGAATGCCCTTCAATCTAAAAATGCAACTTCCTAATCATAGAATTAGGAAGGTGTGGCTTAATAGAAATGTGTATAAAATGCTTTATGAATTATAGTTGATTGTGTTGTCTATAATAAGGCTTCCCAAAAGACTAATGCTATCTTGGGTTATACTATGTGAAGTATGGTATTCAGAACAAAAGGAGAAGGTGACACCCTACCCTATGAGGACCTGAAGAGACTGCCCCTGGATGTTTGTATTTTTTTAAACAACAACTTTGTAGGTGAGATTGTACATTGGCAAAAATTTTTAGAAGGCAATTTGGCAAAATTATCCAAATTTTAAATGGACATACTTGGTATCTCAGATATTCCATTTCTAATAATATATTCTATAGAAACAGTAGCAAGAATATGTAAAGATTTTGCAAACATGTGCATATGTCCATAAATACATATATGAACATATACACAAGCATATTCACTACAATATTGTTCATATTAGCAAAAATTGCAAATAACTGAAGTGTTCCTCAGTGGACTTTCATATGGTAGAAGAGAGTGTTGCTATTAATAAAATGGGGTAGAACTGTATGTCATGACATGGAAGGATGTCTAACACATTTTATTATGTGAAAAAAAAGCAAGCTGCAAAACAGTATATCAAGTGTGATTTTAAACCTAAAAATACTTAGTAGTATATTTAGGGGAACGTGGCAAAATATACACCAATCTCATATTTCTGAGGAATGGAAGTATAGAACATTTTCATATTGCCCTTTATGTATGTCTACAACATTTAGATTTTGTTTAACTTGGCTTTATGGTTGAAATAGGAAAAATATATTAAAACAGAAAGATTTAGACAAACTAGGTAACATATGTTTAGAAGGTAACTTATCCAGAGACTTTAAACCTTGTGAGAACATATTATATGACGAATGGACAAAAAAACAGCGGTGTTCAGGCTGGAGAAGAGGAGACTCAGTGAGCTATGAAAATGGCTGTCTGACATTGAAAGGACTATTTCATGGAAGAGGGACTAGAGTTATATACTAAGACTCCATGAGATTTTAAAAAAGACCTGATAAATGGAATTCTAATAAAACACATTTGCATTTAGTAATAAAATAGAAAATTCTAATAGCTGTCCTGAGATAAAATGTAGTAACTCTGGATTGTGTTTGCTGTCATTGAAACAGGTAGAGACTGGCCTGAAATATGCTCAGGGCTTTGGGGAAAGATCAAAAACATTAGACAAGAGATAAACTAACTGACCTTAATAAGTTTTTTCAACCAAAGAATCTGATTCTGTAAACTTAGGCTATTTTCCCTGAAGGAAAAAATAATTACTGATATCCTCCCCTTTTTTTTCTTTTGATAATTCCTTGTTCTGACCTAATTATAACTTAGGGAATTATACTTATCATGTAATTAATAGAATCATAGATACAGTTGTCCTTTTTTACATTTCCCTTTAAGACTGCCATTCTTAATTATTAGTTTTTATTTTTATTAAATCATAGCAGTGTATATTAATACTATCATGGGGTACAGTGTACTATTTCTATATACAATTTGAAATACTTTCATCTAACTGGTTAACATAGCCTTCGTGTCTTTTTCTTAGTTACTGTGTTAAGACATTTATATTCTACATTTAGAGAGATTCACATGTACCCTTATAAGATGAACCATAGGCGTGATCCCACCAGTCACCGTCACTCCACCCACTCTCTACCCTCCCCTCTCCTGCCCTCCCTTCCCTCTCCCCTCTCCTCATATTCCTGGGCTAAAATTGGGTTATATCTTTCCTATGAAAGCTATGAATTAGTTTCATAGTAGGGCTGAGCACATTGGATACTTTTTCTTCCATTCTTGAGATACTTTGCTAAGAAGAACATTTTCCAGCTCCATCCATGTAAACATGAAGGAGGTAAAGTCTCCATCTTTCTTAATGGCTGCATAGTATTCCATGGTGTACATATACCACAGTT
>CAUYTI010000362.1:0-56699 GCA_963575145.1 Galago senegalensis | reverse complement strand
CTCAAGCTGTCCCCCTGGGTAGAGTGCCATGGCTTCACAGCTCACAGCAACCTCCAACTCCTGGGCTCAAGCGAGTCTCCTGCCTCAGCCTCCCAAGTAGCTGGGACTACAGGTGCCCGCCACAACGCCTGGCCATTTTTTGGTTGCAGCCATCATTGTTGTTTGGCAGGCCTGGGCTGGGGATTTGAACCTGCCACCTTAGGTGTATGTGGCTGGCGCCTTAGCCACTTGAGCCACAGGTGCTGAGCCAGTGTTAACAATATATTCTTTCAGCTCCTTACAGGTGTTGTTACATTCTCTCTCTCTCTCTCTCTTTTTTTTTGCTGGGGGCTGGGTTTGAACCCACCACCTCCGACATGTGGGCCCTGTCCCCCTGAGCCACAGGCGCCACCCAGGTGTTGTTACATTTTCATCTGGCATTCGTGGTTTGTGATGAGCACCCCGGATTCATTAATTTTTCTTTGGTGCGGTTTACATGGTATCTGGGCATGAATTCTCGAGCTCATCTTTCTAATCATTTCAGGTTCTCTGAGTCTCTCAAATCTATAAATTTATTTTTTCCCCAAACTGGAAGTCTGTTAACGTTGCTTTGCAGGATTTCCCACCCCCTCCCTTTGCTTTCCAGTGGACAGTTTCTATTGTTCTTTCTCTGCCGTTTTCCCTGATACGTCGCTAATGCATTTGCCGGCTAATCCTGTACCCTGTTGGTGGGAACACAGACAGGTGCGGTCTCTGTGGAAAATTGTGTGGAGAAACTTCAAAGAACTTAAAATAGACCTACTATTTTATCCAACCATCCCACTGTTAGGAGAAAGGTCATTTTTATAAAAAAAGACACCACTTGGACTCAAATGTTTATAGCAGCACAATTCACAATCCCAAAGATGTGGAAACAGCCCAAGTGCCCATCAATATAGGAGTGGATCAATGAAACGTAGTACACATCTATGCATACTACAGAGTACTGTTCAGCCATAGAGAAAATCGTGATCTATTATCTTTTGTGACAACCTAGGTAGATAGAACTGGAAACCGTTCTTTTAAGTGAAACATCACAAGAAACAACACATGTGCTCAACACCAAAGTGGAGCGAATTGACCAATATTTAACTGCTTATATGGAAATGAATTTCACTGGAAGTCAAGCTGGGGGGGGGAGGTGGGCAAATTCACACCTGTTGGGTACAGTGCACACTATCGGGTTGAAGGGCACAACCTTGATTCAATCTGTACAAAAATAAAAAGTTTGGAAAAAAAATCCCACAAAGTTCTACAAAACAAACTTAAATTTTCCATGCACCAAGAACTGTGCGTGGGAATGAGTGAAGTGCAGGCACTATGTAGGTGTCATGATAATTCAAAGAGGATTTCCAGTGTGAAGGAGGGTGTGCAGAGGAGACATGCAAACTGTGTCATTTAAAGTCAGGGACTTAGCACCCTCAGATTTCTGTATCCATGGGGGTTCTGGAGCCAACCTCCTAGGACGCCAAGGAGTGATTGTGTACACACAGTCATGCTGCCACTGGTTCCCAGTGTGGCATAGAAAAGTCACCTTATCTCTTGAGACTCAGCTTCTTCATCCACAGAATGACGCATTTGCATTCTTGAAGTCAGCTTTAACAGACAGCCCAAGACTCCCTTTGATGCTCTGTGTGTCTCTCTTTCTTGGAATGTGCTATAGCGATTATGCTTTGCAAAGTTCATTGAACTTGTTTGCCTCAGTCTTCTAAGATGGTAATTCCAGTACTCTGAAGCCTTGGTTTTGAAATTTATATTGAATTATTAACAAAGTACTATCTGTGGAGGGTAAGACGAGCAGACAGTGAGAAGGTCACAAAGTACAAAGATCTGAACGGGAATGTCTGTCCTTTGCACTTGGTACCAAACTCTGTGACTTACAGAGCAGCAGCTTGATGAAGAGAGAGCCTTGGCCACTGTGCCAGGCATGCCCGCTTTGGTTCTTGGAAAACAGGCTGCTTGGTAGAGGGGGACAATACATCTTCCTGACAAAGCTCCTGCCAGGAGAGAATGTCCATAACTCAGCCCTGAGCTTTTCTGTGAGCTCTGCCAAATCCGACAGGCAGGTAACAAAACACTGAAAAGAAAGTCCTGTCAGCCCCGCCTGGTGAGGGCCAACGCTGCTCCCTTAATTACTCTGCCTAGTGACAAAAGCTATTTATCAAGCTTGGAATGAAGAGGTTTTAAAGTCAGAAATTTATGTGCCAGCTAGTCAGAGGCTGTAATTTGGGGGGCATTGGTTTAAAGCAACGTAGACTAAGATGAAAACAAATCGGAGAGGCAACTTGATAGACTCACAGTAGCACCATCAGCTTCGTCTTGGGTTCCTTCTGTTTTTCTCACCACATTTTTGCCCCCAGGTTTCCTAGCCAAGTAAAACCTTTCATCCAGGCCAAGTTCTCACTCTGAAGCCAAGAGGAAGACGAATTGAGTCTTAATTTACTTATTAAACAAATGGTTGTGTTAAATCAATATACTGAACAGAGGGCTAAAGAATCCTAGAGAAATTAATACTTTCATTGAGCAAACATTTATTGCGTGCCTACTATGCACCAGGCTAGGAATAGTGGTGGTGCCAAGGACAGCAAAGGACTCCTCTCTCGAGAACTCACAGATGAATAAATGAGAAAACGTAAGCAATGAGAAGGGGTGGGGGAGTGATAAACGGGATGGTGGAGAAAGGGGCAGGGACACACAGGGAGCAGCTTGCAGAGAGCTCAGCACCGGGCAGAAGTAGACCCAGAGCATCTGGATGGAAACAAAAAAGGGCCGTGTGGCCAAGAGTGGAAGCAGATGAGGTGAGAGAGGTTGCCAGCCATGGATCAAGAAAACTCTCTGGGCCGGGGTGAGGATCTTGGGTTTATTTTAAGTTCAGTGTAAGCCATGGGAGAGTTTTGAGCAGGGAGTGACGACCTGACCAACACCTTGTTGAATGTGAAGGATGGCAAAAAAGTTTGCAAAAGAAGAGCGATTATCTACTTAATGACTTACTGAGCTCACAAACATTTATTAACTTTAAGTGCCAGATGCCGAGAAAGAGGAATAAGACACTGACTATGTCCTCAAGGCGCCTGCAGTCCAGGGGAGAAAGGCGGCCTTGTGGATGAGTAAGAACAGCACGGCTCTAATGAGCCCCAGTGGGGCAAAGCCTTGGGGAGCCGTTTGCATCTGTTTAATTAACAGAGCAGGGCCTTGTTAAAAAGGCTATTCTGGATGTGCGCCCAGGTTCTAGAGAGAGCAACAGTGGACACACAAATCTCAAGCATTCTGGATAGAAGAATGGTGGAAACACAGATCTCAGGACCCAGGTTCTTGGCTCTGTGTGGCCGTGAGAGACCTTGAGGAGGTGCCTTTTATCATTCTGTAACCTGAGGGACGCCTTCTCTAGATCATTCACTTATTCGCTACAATTTTTTCCCATAATAATGGGGCAAATTTTGAATCCTGATTAAAAAAAATGTTACCTTCCCTCAAAATAATTTAATTTTTTTTTTTTTGAGACAGGGTCTCACTCTGTTGTCCTTGGTACAGTGCTGTGGCGTCACAGCTCACAGCAACCTCGAACTCTTGGGCTTAAGTGATTCTCTTGCCTCAGGCTCCCAAGTAGCTGGGACAACAGGTGACCACCACAATGCCCAGCTATTTTTTCTTGTTATAGTTGTCGTTGTTTAGCAGGCCTGGGCCGGGTTCTAACCTGCTAGCCCTGGTATATGTGGCCGGTGCCCTATTCACTGAGTGATGGTCACCGAGCCTAATCTTTTCATTAACAGACTTGTATGGCAAGAAATTTTACTCTATCATAATGGTTATATTCTGAATTTTTGAATACTTATAGAAATTTTATGGAATTTAAAATATATTTTTAAATTTTAACTGTTTGTGAAAGTTTGTCCCCCTTTTATCTAAGTGCCTCTATTATATGCTTGATATTGATTGTCTCATGGCCCAGAAATGTGTAAAATGTTTACTCCTTGATCCTTTCTGGAAAAAGTTGCCAGCCTTGTTTTGATGCTGGAATTCTGTGGGGCAGGACGTTTCTCAGAGTGAGATCCCTGAAACCCTGATCCTGGCAGAGCTCAATGGTGAAGAGGGAACTGGGGTCAAATGAAGACCCAGACAAGTCTTTAAGTCAGTAACAAAAAAGCCCATGACCACAGTGAAAGGAAAAAACAAATCCATTTCACTTTGTTTAATGTAATGTTTCCAAATGTCTTTGAAGATAGACCCATTCATAGATAGCAGCCCTCGGGGGCAGCCCTGGCTCTGAGCTGGGTTGGCTCCCGCACACTGCGCCCATCATGCACTTACGTCCACACCTCCTGGCTGCCGTGTCAGGGAAATCTACATTTGCTTCAAGGGATGTCACCCATCCCCTTGGCTGGACATACATGGCTGCAAACTGGGAGCCACCCATGCTGAAACAATGCTTGCTCCAACCAGCCTTGAGAAGTGTTCCTCCTTGAAGGCCCACACCTGGGTGCCGGCTGGAGCAGCATCGAGGAGGTGGGAGCCTAGAGACAGTGCTGCACTAGACGAGGGGAGGGTTCTAAGCCAGGTGGTCTGTGCTGCCTTGCCTGGCCTCTCCTCTGACTCTAACAGATCACTGTCTGGGGCACTGTTTTCCCCTTAGCGTCCCTGTGGGACAGCCGGAACCAACGAGAGCTTCATAGAGCTCAGCCTGTATGGTTTGGGCCAGGTCTGTGCCCCGACTCCACTCCTTCCCGTTCCAAATGCCACTGTGTCAGTAATCATAACCCCGTCTGCTCTGAACGTTGTGAGCCACCTGAGCAGGTCACAGTGCTGGGCTTCAGCACTGGTCAGAGTGATTCCCATGGCCTCCTTCAGGGTCAAGCTCACCGAGGGACGTTCTAGCAGGTGTCTAACAACTGAGGCAGAGACGTTGACTAAATGGTTCAGTGGATGAGTAAATGCCAGCCAGCCCCAGAGAGTGGCCTCCTGGCAGGAGGGCCTTGTGCGGCGGGCCGGGTTTGGGAAGACCCTGTGTGAGGGAGGAGGCAGGGCAGGAAGCTGAATGAGCGCGGGTTTGAGTCCCAGCAGCCAAGCAGCCAAAGCAGCACCTTGACAAGTTTTATTATTACACCTGAGTGTCAGTTCTCTGTAATATCTGCCTGTCTGGGTTCTTGTGACGGTGAAGGCTTTGTGAAGGGATTCGTGTGACAGCCATCAAGGGTCCGTCACACAGTAAGAGCTTAGTGGGCTGCAGTGACCATTATGGGTGGGAGACATCATCTGCCAGCACCCACGTGGGTGCCAGATCCCATAGGTGGGTGATGTGGCCTGGGCGTCACAGCTGGTGGGGATGCAGGCTTCCTCAGTCTCAGTTTAGTGCTCCATGGAGCACATTTCTCTCTTCCATTGTGCCTTCACCACTGAAGAGGGAAATCCTGGTGCTTTTTTCTTGTCTTAGCCCAAGAAAATTTTATTTTATTTTTTAGTTTCTTAAAAATTTCAGATTAATGTGAAGGTACAAATGATTGGGTTGCCTTGTTCGCATCTTTTTTTTTTTTTTTTGACAAAGTCTCATTTTGTTGCACTGGGTAGAGTGCTGTGGTGTCATCCCTCACGGCCACCTCAGACTCTTGGGCTCAATCGATCCCCTTGCCTCAACCTTGAGTAGCTGGGACTACAGGCACCTGTTACAGTGCCCGGTTATTTTTTTCTATTTTTACTAGAAACAGGGTCTTGCTTTTGCTCGGGCTGGTCTTTAACTCCTGAGCTCAAGCAGTCCACCAGCCTCAGCCTCCCAGAGTGCTTGGATTATAGGGGTGAACCACTGTACCCGGCCACCTTTTTGCATTTGTAAGGTAAAGTTAGAGTTATAGCTGTGGTCTTCACCCAGGATGTGTGCCATATACCCACACATTGTTCCCTTTGGGTGAGAACTTGCTGAACCCTCTCCACCCTCCCCCCTTCTTGAGTTAAGTTGAGTTTTTCTCTTAAGTGAGTCAGTAGTTTTTATTCTACTGGTTTCAACTTAGTATTGAGCTGTGTGATATTTGTTTTCCCATTCCTGTGATACTTAGGAGAGTGGTCTCCAAATCCACCCAGGTTGTTACAGAAGGTACAAAATCTACATCTTTTTTAGGCTAAATCGTGTCCCATGCTATGCATTTACCACAGTGTATGATAATCCTGATTCTAACCTTGGCTATTTCCTATTTTTCAATCCTGAGTTGGCATTGAACTCACGCAGCAGATGGGCACCTGGCCTGCTGTGTTCCTGGGCTGCTCAATGTGATTTTTAACCACAAAGCTGAGAATGTTGCCTTCCAGAGAGAGGGCACCTCTTTTGCCCACCCCTCACAGGTTGTCAGGCTGGAACCCGAGAACGCCAGGCTCACAGATGTACAGATGTCCTTGACACACGAGCAGGTGGCTTGTCTATGCTTTGGGCCGTGAGGAAGGAGGAACATCGTGAGCCATCGTACTGCAGCCTTGCCACACACCTGGCCAGTGCTGGACTGTCTGGGTGTGGGGCTGTGTACAGAGATGAGGAACGATACTACGGCAGGGAGGACAGGTATGGAGGCAACAGGGGGGCAGAGGAGGGCAAAGTGCCTCTCATAGGCTAAAGCAAGCTACTTTTTTCCCCCTCAAGAAAAAGATACTGGACTCAAGTTCCAGATTTCTTCCCAGACTGGCCCATACAAATTCCATTCAACACATAAGGCATCTGAGCTCTAATCCTCTGTTACAGCTCTGCTAAGGCTACAGACCTGTTAGGGCTGCCTGGGTTTCTGTGAACTGAGAACCTACTCACTAGCAGCAGCAGCATATTGGTTACCATTAACCACTTTACTGTCAAAATGTCAAGAAGCATCCTGAACAGTATAGCATAAGAAGCCCTTTCCTTCATCCTTCCCCCTAAACCAACCCCACTTATACTAAATTTTCTGCTACTGGCAGTTTCTTATGTGTTCTCCAGATATTTTCTATATTATATAACTACAGTGGGATAGGAGGGGTCCCTGAGAGGTTGATGTTGGAGGTGTGACTGAAGGAGGACAGGATGTGAGCCAGGTAGCTTGGGGGTCAGATGGGGGTTTCAGGCAGGGGGAACAGGCCGTGCAGAGTCCTAGGAGGGCGGTGGGCTGGGTGGCCTGGGGAGCAGCGGGGAAGCCGTGGGACTGGAGTGGAGGGAGGGAGGGCAGAAGTGTAGGGTGGACTGGGGAAGGCACAGGGCTTGGTAGGTCCTGGTGAGGACTTGGGCTTCAACTCTGAGGGAACATCCATGAACAGAAAAAAGCACACCAAATTCTCCATCATCTGGAGTCTCTTTTGTAGGAGAGTGTCCAAAAGTGTGTTCTACTGGTCCTTTCTGATATTTAAAAGATGCTTCCTAGGACCCAGGTGGTTCATTCCTTGAGTTTGGCACTCACATTTTGGGAATAGCCACACTAGACCACCATTCTGGGAACTCTTGGGTTTCCATTTTTTTTTTTTTTATTAAATCATAGCTGTGCACATTAATGCAGTCATGGGGTACAGTGTGCTGGTTTTATATGCAATTTGAAATACTTTCATCCAACAGGTTAACATAGTCTTTGTGTCATTTTCTTAGTTATTGTGTTAGGACATTTCTATTCTACATTTAGAAAGACTCACAGGTACCCGTTTTTGGTAACCACACTCTCTGTGTGACGAGTTTCATGGTATTTCTCGTCCATCAATCACTTTCTGTGTCTTATAAGGAAAACACAGTGAAGACAAATGTGCTATTTATAATTTTTTTCCTGAAGCCATTTCAATTAAAAGTTAATTAAATGTCTTCACATCATAATTTTAAAGTATTCTTTTAGCAATAGTGAGACAACGTGAGGGCTTTAAGAATCCCCGAGTCTAAAATAAACTTATGCAAATACCTTTTCAAAATGCCACAGTGTGTGCAAACAGCATTGCTCAGACATGACTTGGCACTTTTATGTCTTTATTAATATTATTAATCAGAGTATTGAAAGGCTGAGCTTGAGATTAAGGGCTGCGTGGTAAACTCAGACTCGGAGGGCTGGATTGTAGCACAGGAGTGAGCTATTGATCAGTCCTTGCTTCAGAGCCAGTGGATTTCACATTTGGTGGCCTCTGGGAAACACTCAAAGAAGCAGCAGAGAGCACAAAGGCCTAAGTTCACAGAAGAGGGCCCAGGCCTTTTGCATTTTCATTAAGCTGCCCAAGTGATTTTATATACCCAACCAAGAGTGAGAGCCACTGCTTTAGTGCATCAAACTGCTTTAGTATTTGGGGTCAATGATTCTGGATTCCGCACAGGATACACGATGAGGTTAACTCCATTGGGACCAATGAATTGGGCACTTTCGCAGTGATATCCAGCTCCTGCATTCCAGAAGCATGTTGTTTACAAAGTGTCTGAAGTCAGCAGGCCCCACGTACTTCATGCCTAGGAAGACCTCATGCATTCTTTTCTTTGAAACTGAGCTCTGGAATTCTGGAATTCTGTGGATACGACTACAAGTGTGTGGATTCACTGGTGATGTATCTGGCTTGTGCCAAGGCAATTCTTGTTTCCCCCAACAAATGCATCTCTTGCTGTAGGAGTTCTCAGGTCTATTTTTCTGCCAAGGATCTTGGTTGTGGCTGTGAGGCTAGGGGAGACTGTGTGGACCACCTGCAACATGAGGGCTGTCTTCCCTGTTTGACTAGGGATGGAGGCTTCCCTAATCAAAGGCAGCTGGAGACGCAGTCCACAGTCAGGGAAGACAGATTTTTTGCAGGGTTTGGGCCTTCTAAGTTCTACATTTTATTTCCATTGTAGGAAAAAAAGACATCCATGCTTTTCTCAGTAGTAGGAACTGTTAATCAGTACTAAGTGTTGTTCCGGGAGTTTCCAGAGCAATATCTTAATTCATTCTCATAAATCCAGCTGAGGATTTTGTCTTATGCCTACCTCACAGAAAAGGACGTGGAGGTACAGAGACTTATCTCAGGCTACCCCAGCTTATTATGGGAGCTGAGATTCAAATCCAGGCTCTCTGACTCCAGAGTTTATCATTTTAAACATTATTATATTCTACTGTTTCCCAGCCTTGCAGGGTGTGTGCCCCTCTGCCACCTTCCATTGTGCCAGTCTAAGAGGCACAGTGGGAGTGACACACAGAGAGGGACACTCCCAGGGCAGGCCTGCAGACAGTGGAGGAGTCTGGGGGCAGGCCAGGCAACTGGGAGCTCTTGGGAACTCTCCCTTGCCTGAGAAACAAGGTGGGATGGGGATGGTGGTGGGACATGCAGGACAGTGTTCAGCAGGGACACAGTGGTGAGGCTAAATGTGTTTCTTACAAGCAACGTCCATTCTGGGCTGGCAGTGCCAAGGCACACAGTCCTGGCATGTTTTTAGCATCAGTCCTGCTGTATATTCTTCCCCTGGGAGCCATGGCTGGCTTGATGATACTAATGATGGGTCCCTGAATTACCATGAATCTTCTTTTAGGCCGGAAGAGAGGGCTGGTTGTTCGCTGGGCTGTCAGGGGCTGCAGACAAACAGAAAGTGACTGAGAAGCTCCTGAATTGTGGAGGTGGGAGTGATGGAAGGTGGGAGAGGGTCAGTGAACGGCACAAGCGCCACCATCTGGGACAGGATTTCTCAAACTTGAGTAAGATAAGAATCTCTTTAAAGGGACAAATATTATAACATATCTCCAGTGTTCAATAAAATTATTCTATAATGAGAATTGGTTCAAACAAAACCAATTATGAATTTCTCATATCTTTATGAATTATAAAACTAAAATAATGAAACAAAAACAAATGGAAGTGAAATGGAGTCCTGATTTAACGTGATAGGTACTGTGGCATTGCCGAAAGAGCCACAACTCATAACTACAACATCTGTGGTGTTGACATGATAGGGTTTTTGGACATGTCCACTTCTACGTTTTGTGTCATGGGATGACTTGATTATCCTGGCACATAGTCTAATAGAATCACTTCAAGACCTCTGTTTGTCTGTGAAGTCCCTTGGTCTCTGCTAGGTGCAAAGACACTCCTGATGAGTCAGATCAATCTCTAAAGGACTCCTTGGTGTCCATGTGAGTCTTGGATATCCGTGTAATGTTGCAGTTCTTGGTTATGAAGGGATTGATTGTATGTATGATAAAGAATGTGCTTATTTTTGTGTTTTTTAGATTGATTTGCAATTGCAGTACTTTGGAAAGTAACCTCTTCCAAGAGTGGGGATGCTATTCTGGTCTCTGTTGTATTCTTGGTGAAAATAGCGTCTTGGATGGTTCTGTCCAATAGATGAGTAATACAACCCATGAATATGAACCACATACATATTAACAATTTAGAATTTTCTAGTAGCCACATTTAGAAAGAATAAAAAGGAACAGGTGGAATCAACTTTAATATTCTACCTTTATAATCCAATATATTTAAAATATGTAACATGCAATCAGTATACCAAAAAAAATTCCTGTTGAGACAGAGTCTTGCTCTGTCACGTAGGCTGAAGTGCAGTGGTTTGGTCTTAGCTCACTGTCACCTCAACCTCCTGCACTCGAGTGATCATCCCAGGCCGGTGTCCCAAAGTCCTGGGATTATAGGCATGAACCACTGTGCCTGGCCAATATATGAATTATTAGTGAGAGGTTGGACATTTTCCTTTTTGTTCTCAGTCTTCAAATCTTGGTGTGAATGTTACATTTCCAGGGTATCTCAATGAAGACTGGCTACGTTTCAAGTGCTCACTGGTCACATGTGGCTAGCGCCTACCTGGACGGTGCAGGTATAGGTGATAATAAGTGCTCAACAAACTAAAAAATATTGCTGTGTGAATGATGAAAAGAACTTTCAAGCCCTCTACTCCCCATAGAAGCCGATTTCAGAAATTCCAGTGCTCTCGCTTGTTCTACAGCAGGGGAGCAAGCAGACAGGTACACGTGGCATCCTCCTGCCTGGGCTCCCTGCGTCCTGCCTTGCTCTGTAATCTTGTCCCCCAGGATAGCCAGAGTGTTTTTTCCTAAAGCACAAAGCTTATCAAGACCCTCCCTTGTTCAAAAACCCTCCAGTGACATCTCTTCAACATTCAAATAGAGCCCAAACCCCTCAGCATGGCTCATAAGGCCCTGATGGCCTTGCCCTAGCCTTTCTCTCCAGGGTCCTCCCTCCTGCTGTCCTTGAACTGTCTGCTCAGCCACACTGGACTTGTCCCTACCCTTCCCCCTGGTGGCAGCCTTCACCCTTGTGTTTCTGCACCTGCTCTTCCTAGGCCTGCAACATTCTCTCCTCCTTTCTTTGTTGCTGCCTCCTTTGGCTGCTCCTACAGATCCATCAAGTGCAGGTTAAAATGTCCCTACCTCCAGGAAGCCCTCCCTGACCCACCTGGGCTATTTGACTTTCCAATTCCTGATGCCGTGCACTGCCCTAGTTGACTATTCCTCACTCTCAGCTCTCATGCCAGAGCCCCCTTTTAGGAGCTGTGTCCCCTACCTTTTGGGAACTTGGAGAAATGAAGGACTGATTTGGGTCCTAGAGGCCTGGGAGTCTTTTTTCTTGTCACAAATTGTGGCCAGAAGTGAAATGAATATTTCCTACTTAGGTAAAATAAATAAATAAATAAATAAAAAATATATATGGTAAAATAAATAAAAATAATATATATATATATGGTATCTGATAAGGCTGAAATGAACTGCAGAAATCCCAGTCCTCATGGTGACCTTTAACAATCTCTTCTTCCCTTCACTGTGAAGATCATCAGGGGATGATTCCAGTTGGGAGCAGCTGGCTACTGTGTCCTTTCCTCAATTGGGAGATGTTGGTTATTGGACAATAACCTTGTCCTTGAGTATCGAGGGCTCCTCCCATGTCCTCCCCCTCATCAATTAAAATATCCAACACGGTAATTATATTTAGCCTGCTTATCAACCAGGATAGTGGCTCTGAACCAGGGGAGCAGCTCGGAATCACTGGGGAGTTTTCCTCCAGTACGGCTGCGCCACATCCACTGTCCTTTCCTCCCCCATCTGCGCTGGGGAATAAGAATCTCTTGGGATGGGGCCCAGGAATACGTACTATAAATGGGCTTCTCAGGAGACTGGGATATTTTATCTCTGGGTGAGAATTACTGAGCTAAGGTAAGAGAAAGGCAAAATAGCCTGAAAGCGAAGGCACTGCAGGTTCTGATGGGTGGCGTCTTTAATAACAAAGGCAGTGCCATTTTCTACTCCAGGGCACAAGAACTCTTAGGTAGGGCAGGAGTGAGCAGCTGGTTAGAAAGGCAAGCGGATTCTGGACCCGAGTGATCAGGCTTTATTTGTTCTTTTAGTTATGCAACTCGTAATATTAACTTTTTGTTACTCATGGCCGCTAATTCGGTTTATAGTGCCAATAAAAGTCTGATCTGACCCTTTGCCTGTAGTGTTCACCATCTCTGTTAAGAGTTGGGATACTTTATTAAAAGTTGTTCTCAAACCATATTCAGATGCCTGTTGAAAAGAACAAGGTAACATAGTAAAATCTGATATTCCATCTTCCACTGGCCAAGGGGCTTTAGAGCAGAGGCTGCAGAGTGGGGCCTGTGTAACTAGGGCAGGGGTTGGGCAGATGCACAGTGCTGTCCCCCGTATTTTATATTCACCCACCAGGTACGTACTGAGAGCCTTCAATGTACCAGATCCTGTTTCTAGAAGTGGGAAAAAAAGACCCAAACTCAGCCTTCAAGGAGCTTATACATTGTAGCAGAAGAGACAAAAAAAAGCAAACTAACTACCCTGTGCTCACCTTATAGATTTGCTAATTACTGTGGAGAAAAGTAGAGCCTGATGGGAGCATAGGCATTGTTGGGTGTGGGGTGGTGGTGACGTCTGGGCACAGACCTGGAAGAGAAAGGGGATGGGCCACACAGGTGTCTTGGAGTAAAGTGCTCCAGAGGGGAAAGGCCCAAGGCAGGCGAGTATTTGGAGTGGCTGAGGAATTGTCACCACTATGGCTGGAATGGAGAGAAGAGGAAGAGCATGGTGGGAGAGGAGGTCTGGGAGGTGATGGGGGGCCTGGGAGGCCACAGCAAGGAGTTTGGCTTTCACTCTGCATAAACCCTCACTGACTTTGATCTAAGGTGTGAGAGGCATGACTTAATTATGAAAGAATCACCCTGATAGTAGGTGGAAACTACTCTCCAGGGACAAGGGCACAGTAGAAAGACGCTTTAGGAAGCTGCTGCTAGAAGGGCTGGGACCAGGGTGGCAGAGGTGGAGGTGGGGAGAAGCAGTTAGATTCTCAAAACGTTTTACAGGGCCAAAGGGATTTACTGGATATGGTTTTCTGAGAGAAGGAGAGTCCAGGATCAGGCTGTTTTCTGGCCTGAGCCCCTGGATGAGCAGAGAGGTAATTACAGGAGGACCAAGGGGCACTGCCTGGAAGTTCAGGCATTTGCTTTGCACCAGCTGGGTGGGCTGCAGCACTGAGCTTGCTGCTGCACAGAGCTGCTGACTCTAAAGTCTTAATGCTCTGGCACCTGCCTGGCTCAGGTTGGTTGTTTTCTTGTAGGAGAAAAAAAAAATTAAGATTTTCTTCATTTTTCTGTCCTGATCGTCATATTTCTTAACAAGAAACAATATATATATTTTTTGCAATGTGTTCTCTAAAATCTTGTATGATTCTTTTCTTAGCTCCTAATTTGGCTATTTTTTGAATAATTTGAGTTCCTTTTGAAAGTTCTTGGTTCTCCAAGGAACTGGAATGACTGTCCTCTTACACCATTACTTTCTACAGAGGGTGGTTCTGCCCAGATTCCTAGATTGCAAGAAGCAGACTCACTCATGTTATTCTTCATAATGAGAACTTTATGGTAAGGATTCTACTAGGATCACCTTTAGGAGAGGGATTGGGATGGGATTTTTTAAAACTTTATTTGTTTCTCTATGTGGACCTGATACCCATTACATATATATTTATGATATGTAGCATAAAGAATGACTGTAAGATTGCAATTGAGTAAATGTATAAAGTGGGTTCATAATGACACAAATCATAACAACAGGAGGTCTGGGAGGTGACCAATTAGTCCCATTGGTCAACACTGGAGGTTGCTAGGGTGCAAATTCATTATTCTGAAAACAATAAATGGATAAAGAAAAAGAATCCAGGTTTTATTCTGCCCTCCCTGTATGTACTGTATTTTAATGAGGTACTAATGAAATAAGTTTTCTTATAGAATAATTTTGGCTATAATGCAGAAGGACTTATAAAATCATAAATATATGGACCTGGGCTGTGTCCAGCAATGGGTGCTTACACTACTGAGCGAAAGTATTTGTGGAACTTGATGTTGGATGGATCAGGCTGGCAGCACCCAAACCCATGGGCCAATCAAGCTCAATTTCAATCACTGCAGGATGATAGGTGATAGGTATGAGGGGTTTAGTATATGTGGTATTATTCTATTTTTGTGATCTTTGAAAATTTTCATAATTTTTAAAAGGCAAAAAATACATGCACAATTTTTCATTTTGAACTATAAGTAGACTTATACTCTACTATTATATGTGCTCTGTATTTTACTTTTGTCCATTGAATTGATTTTTGTAGGTTCAGTATAAGTTGCTTACTGGCTTCTGGACTTTGATATTATAAGACAACTTTGATGGGGGATTTTTATTTATCAAGACGGTAGTGAGTATGAGGAGGTCAAAAAGTTAAGGATAGACAAGTACATTTCTTTCCAGACAGGCTTGCAAAGTCCACTCTGGCAGGCCCTTTTAATCCTAAGAGGTAAAAATGAACCTTTATATAAGCAGTCTGAGAGGAACAAAGGGTGTTTGCAGCTGTTGCCCTGAGAGGAGGAAAAGGTTCCTGGATTGTTGGTGATGCTCTCTGATGTGTGGAATGTTGGGGCTGCTCCCCGACCTGGCGTCTGAGGCCCTCTCCTCATTAGCTTCAGTTGTCCCGGCAGCCAATCAGGTTAATCCTGTTTCTCTGGCTTTCAGGTCCAACTTCAGGAGTTCTTCCCCGAGGGTTCGAGGGTTCGAATCTTTAGGTCAGGGCTCTAGTCCCCCAGAAGGTAGACATTTGGAGAAACACAGTGTGAAGTCATAGATAGAGATAAAAGGAGGCAGCTCTATAAACATTTGAGTTCAAATGTGCTTAGGATAAAATTATTGTTTTTTCTTCTGGGTAGATCCCTAGTAATGGGATTGTGGGATCAAATGGAAAGCCTATTTTTAGCTCTTTGAGGAATCTCCATACTTCCTTCCAAAAAGTGTGTATTCAGCCATAAAAAAGATGGACACTTGGCATCTTTTCTATTTACTGGATGGAGTTGAAGAACATTCTACCAAATAAATATCTCAAGAATGGACAAGGAAGCATCCCACGTACGGAATACTAAGTCGAATCTGGTAGATTAACAACTCCAGGCCCACAAGAGAGAAAACTACAGTTAAATCCAGGAAAAGGGAGAAGGGCATCGGCAAGTTCCCACCAATGGGCACAGCGTAGGTGTATATGGACGCACTCAATGCAACCTTAGAAACGCAAACAGTGTAATCATACCCACCTTCATATTAATCTGACATTTAAAAAAAGGCGGGGAGGGAACACATTTATAAGAGGGATGTTGCCTGATAAATGCAATTCATGTAACCTGGATCTTTGTACCCTCAATGAATCCCTAACAATAAAAATCAAAAATAAAAAATAAAAACAAGAGGTGGCTCTGTTGGGAGCAGGTCTGACAGGTGAGTGTGGAGAGCAGCCTGCTATGTATGGAGAAGAGTCAGATCTGGGCTTCAGCAGTGGTCCTCATCTAGCTGTGTTTGTGGGCAAACCATGTAATCACTCTGTGCTTCTGCTTGACTCCTCCATAAAATCTGCTTCCTGTGGCTGTGGTAGGGCTCCATGATACTGTGTGAGCAAAGCCCAGGAAGGTGCTCAGCACTCAGTAGAGACCTGACAGGTGCCATCTCCATCTCTCATCCTCTCTTCTAAGGTCAGGGCCAGGGGCTACGGTCAGCGGCTGCACAGATTGTGGCCTGAGATGAAGGTCTAGGATCATGGTCTGGTCTTGAGTGACGGGGCTACATGGACTGAAAGCTGGTTTCTGAAAGAGACAGAGTCTCGGGCGAGGGCTCTCAGAGCCGTGCGTACTGCTCAGGGAGGCGTAACATTTACCACCCTCTTCTGTACTTGCTGCATCAGTGGTATCTGTCGGTCATCACCTGGCACTTGCTCACTGTGATAGCCTACAGTGCGTCATACACCACAGTGGCTCAATAAATACCTGTCACCTGAGTGAATTAGCATTTATAAAGGAAATTCTACCAAATATAAGTAAAAAAAAAAAAACACCAAAAAGGAAAAACTCATCCCTAACCTAATTACTCATAACTAACACACATTATGGATTTTTATTCTTTCAGTACTTTCTATGGGAAAAAGTATAATATGCACTTATCATTTATAAAAATGAGGTCATACTGTTTTGTAATTTGCTTCTGGGAGAAATATATTGTGAATTTCCCCCCAAATTGTATATTCTTTTCCATAACATCATTTTAATGGCTGTGTGATAGTTTGTGTACATGTATACTGCAATTTTTTATCATGAATGAATTCCTAATCATTAGACATGTAGGTAGTTTGTGTGATATCTTGCTGATATAAACAGACAGTATTACAATGTATATCCTTGTAGCTAAATCCTTGACCCCAAAACTAATTGGTTTCTCCACCTTGAAGTCTAATTTTTATATTCTTTTTTTTGAGATAGTTATAGATTCTCATGCAGTTATAAGAAATACAGAGAAATCCCTGATATCCTCAATCTTGCTCAATGGTATGATAACATCTTACCTATCTAAAGAATAATATAACTAGGAGATTGACATTGATACAATCTTTTAATGCCCACTTTAAGTCTTCTAGTTTGCCTTGACTACAATGGATGTTTTAGATACACTATTGGGGACAGTGTAGTGATTTTTTAAAAAAAATTTTCAAACATGTTTCTTTCTTCTACCAATTTCCCTCCTCCTGTTCATCACCTTTCCCAGCTGAGACCTGTTTTAGTAGTTAGTCTGCCCTCAGTTCTAGATTCTCAAAATTCTAAGCACTAATGTTTTCTACAGCCCCTGAAATAAGGTCAGAGAAGACTTTCTTCTGCTACAAAATTGTAGCCATCTGTTGGTTTCTACTCTTTAATACCAATGCAGATAACGCCCAGGGTATTAGAGCTGGCAAGCATAATAGATACAGTCTGCTGCTGATTGGATTCGCTAATTAAAGCTGTGAACCGGTCTGTAAGATTACATTCCCTTTGTTATTATTTCAGATTCTGTGTAGCCACATTTTATGAATGTATGAAATTAAAAGACATTCAATTTCATGAATGTCTATGAAATCATAATGGAATTTCACCTTCTATACAAAGTACAAAAGCATGTCTATGAAATAGTAATAGAGTTTCCCCTTATATATAAATAAAATAATGCAAATATTTCAAATTAAAATATGAAGAAGTGTGTAATTTCAGAGCTAAAATGGCAGTTTGAGTGAAATGGTAGATCTTTTGCTTCATGGGAGCCCCATTTTGGCCCTATAAACAGACAACACTACTATCCTTTGTCAGAATTGGAACTTCTGGAAATAATATTAGTTATTGTTGTGTCTTTGTATTAATATTCACTGCTACTACAATTGGAAAATTTTTATAACCAGAAAACAAGGTCATACATGTGTTTACTAACTGGTGACTCTGGCGCTGGTGGTGAGGTTCTGAAAATATACCTGAAAACCAGTAACTGAAGAGGAAGGTAGAGGTAATTAAGCACCATTGAGATGAATAAGAGCTATAATACAATGTGCTATTAATGTCAGATAAAACACTTTGTGAAATCTTATAGGTGATGCCTAGGAAATGAGAGACTGCATTCAGGCAAAATATGCTACAAGGGTTATAGATTTATGTGCTAGCATCTTGATACTAGGTGTTTATTCCAATGGGAAAATTAGTCATGAATTATGCAAGTTTTGATTTATGAAAGGTCTTCATTAATTTATCCCTTACACCAAATGCATCTCTCTATACATGACTTATTCTATGCTTTGCCTATGATTCAAGTGTAAAAGAGGGAACAGCCTGAAAAGGGGTAAAATGTTTTGTGAGTTTATTCTTTAACATCCCCCCAAATTTGGGGGAGAAATAAAAACTACATCCCTGAATGAAGCCTGTAGTCAGAGGGGCAAGGGAGTGTTCTTTGTTCTTGGAACTGCAGGAGATGGTTCAATGGGATTATCTGAGCTGAAGTCATGAGATGCTTCACCAGAGATGCTAGAGTTAAACAGCAGTAGCTGGAAGCTGAAAACTCCTTTCAAAAGCTCTGTATTTCTGTGTATAGTGAGGACAAATGTACTTTAAGATGAGAGTATGACATCCTCTTCATTTGCTGGCAAATTAATAAACTTCTCTTTCTTTTTCCACAAACCATTGTACCAAACATTTGGTAACACAAGTGGTATGTACACTTATGGTAGAAAACTTTTTAGCCCTAGTGGAATTGAATTTCCTTTTTATTTTTATGATTTCTAAATGAGATTTTAAAGTCACTTACTGGAAATTTAAGAGCACATTTCTCAAAGAAACAGTCCTTACTTAAGAACTCACAATTATTGATTACTTGCTATGTAGTGTCAGTGCTTTACACATTAGTTCTACTTTAATTTGATCCCTACAGCAATGTTGTGGCTATCACTACCCTGAATTTTACAAGACTTCCAAGAATCAGAGAGGTTAAGTTCAGGGACCTACTTGGAAGGTAGCAGAGCCAGGGTTCAGATATATTTCTAACTCCAAAGCTTGTATTTTGTCTGGGACCCCATGGGTTCCTGGGAAGTCAATGGGTAAGACCCAAAGGCTCAATATCCTCAAAATTATAAGCCAAATTTTCTTGCCCTGTGTATTCATTTTTGGGGTTAGAAGGTTGATGGCGTTCATCAGACTTCCAAGGTGCTTGTTGACCTCACGCTCACCTTTCCATGGCTGTGCAGCCCAGAGCCATACCAACCCCTTCCCAAATGACCCACAGAGCCCTGCTTAACCCTACTATAGCTCAGCCGTTGCAGGCGGCATTGACACCTCTGGAAAAACATTCCACAACACACAATCGCTCTGGAAACAGGGTTCTCTCTGCCAGCACTTCCTCTTGACAAGGTGGAGGGTGGGGTAAAATCTGTCAGCTGCAGGAGGAAAATCATGGTGACCTTTGCAATACTTTTTCTTCCTGGCTTTCTAGGGTCTTAGGCTTGTCTTCAGCATAGCTCCAGGTGTCCATTCAAATGGGTGCATATAAGACTATGCGAACAAAAAGCCATCTCATTTCTTACTGCTTTTCTTTTGTTTCTCTTTCCTGGCATTTCTTACATACAGTGTTTGCCTTAAAATGATTGTGTTCATGCCTCATCTCTCTCTCTCTTTCTTTTCTTTAAGACAGAGCCTCACTCAGTCACCCTGGGGGTGAGTGCTATGGCATCATAGCTCACAGCAATCTCAAACTCTTGGGCTCAAGTGATTCCCTTAGCCCAACCTCCCAAGTAGCTGGGACTATAGGTGCCCACCACAAGGCCCAGCTATGTTTTAAGAGACGGGGTCTTGCTCTTGCTCAGGCTGGTCTTGAACTCCTGAGCTCAGGCTATCCATGGGCGCCTGGACTTCATCTCTCCTTTTAAATGGAAGGCAGTTGAGTGCAGGACTCATGTTTGGTTTACCTTGGAGACCCTAGAAAGCCCAGGATCATATGTGAGAGGGACAGAAGTACTGATGTATCAGAATCATGGAAGCCTTTCTCTGGAGGTCCTGTGCTCAGAGGACGTGTGCTTGCTTGCTGTGGCCGGCCCCTGGGCCTTTGTAGTGTGGGTGTGGTAAGGGGTGGGAGGCACAGAATAGAGACCGTGGATAGTGGGTCAACTTCACCTCCCTGTGAGAAAAGGAAACGACCAAAGGGGCTGGAAGAAAGGGGGTAAGTATGAAAAATGCGGCAGTGCATCAGTTCAGGTTGGTCTAAGGAAAGGAGAACAGGAGATGGGAGCTGCTCTGACAGGAGGTCTGGAGAGAGAGGTGGCAAAGACGGTTGTGAAAAATTATTCCACAAGTTCACGCAGTCCCCTACCCCTTGCTCCCAACCCCTTGTTGCTATCCTGCTTCCAGACTTAGGCTGGTCTTCAAGGCTTTGGGGATCCGGCTTCTGTGTGAACATGTAACTAGGCTTATTCTGACAAGGGGCCGTGCAGATTTGGGTTAATCAGTTACACTTATCTTAAAGAGCAAAGAAAATATTAAATAGAGCCATTCCGAAAGTTGATTAGGCTGGATTTTAGTAAATCATTATTTTTTGCTTTTTTTTAAATTAAAAAATTTTGATAACGGAACATACTATTTTCATAAAAATTCAAACAATGAAAACTGTAAAATAAAAAACAAAACTTTTCCTCTGCTTCATCTCTCCCCCCTTCACTTCTTATCTTGGGTAACCTCTGAGATAATTTAAATTTGTTCATCAGACCTCTTTGTACAGTGTACGTCTTTCTATGGGCAAAGCCACATGGAGGGTGGAGCAGGAAAAAGCTCTTCTTGGGAAATATGAAGTCTGACCACCGAAAGCCATAGAATTTCTTCAACGGTTTGACCAGAAAAACTAACGGTTTCTTCCGTTATACTCTTGAGATTGCTTGAATCTCCCTTGCAGAAAAACCGTCTTCCTGAGTGGATCCAAAGTTCAGAGATGTGAACTCAGAGCACACGAGGAACTAAATCCCTTAAGTCTTAGATGCCCTCTTCTGACCACACAGAAATTGCTTTCCCCGCTGCCATTCATTTGGTTAAGCTACGGCTGCTCTCGTGGCTGTTTTTTCTTTCCCTCTTTTTTTGTTTGACAGTGTCCTCTCAGTCAAAACGTCTTAGCCATGCTTTTCTCTGTTAAGCTCCCCAAGGTCGTGTCAAATAGAGCACCAGGAACATCTGAAATAAAAACAGCATCCGTCACCATGCTGATCCTGGCCGTAAATCAGTGCCAGTATCAGCACTGGAGAGGTTTATAAACCATAAATAGTGCTTGTCAGGAGCTGTGCATATACTGGGGTGAGGACTTCTTTACCAGGTAGCGTCTGAGCGCTGTTAGCACCGTCCCTGCAGCCTTTCTGGAAGCACGTGCTTTGGCTGGATCTTGTCTTGTTACAACTCACTGCCTAGATACTGGTGGAGTCTTACTCTCTGTTCCTGCCATAGGCCCTTGAACATGCAGTGAGCTCCTGGGATGCTCTTATCTGCCCTCCCCGTCCCCTACTCTGTCTTCTTCCTGTCCACATAGGTCTTTCTGATCAACCCTTCAGCCCTTCACATCTTGTTAGGCTGCTTTTCCTACCTACCCCATGCACACTTTATACTCCGTCCAGCACTCTTTGCATAATTTCTTGTTGCATGTCTCTTTTCCCGGCCAGGTCGCAACCTTCATGAGAGTTGGGACTGAGTTTGTCTCCGTCACTGCTGCACCTTCAGCATCTTGCCCAGAATCTGGTTCAGAGGAGATGCTCAGTAACTGAGTTGTCAAATAACAGCACAGATCTGCTTAATGAGAGTCACATGGAGAAGCTTGGTTAAAGTGCACACTCTTGGGCTCCCCCTCCCCCTCAGAAATTCTGATTCAGCAAGTCTGAGGGAGGGCCCAGAATGTGTGGTTTTAACAAGAGCCCTTTGTGATTCCTGTGCTCAGGCTGACTTGGGAGCCTGTGCTGGAGACCTGGATGGGGCGAGAGCACATTCAGCCTGGGCGTCTGAACACCTGCCACCAGCTAACTTTGTGCACTCTCGGCCATGAAACTTCGCCTCCAATCTTCATCTCCTCATCTGTGTAAACCCAGAGATGTGAATTGAATAACCTGTGATGTTCTCTCTGGTTCTGACAGTCTGTAAGACCTCTGCTGGATGCCCCAGAAGCACATATGTCTTCTCAATCTGACTTTCCTTCCCCATGGGCCCAAGCAATGGGCATGTGAGAAGTGAGATTTGTGGAAAAGCAGAGAGATAGAAGGTGTCTGGTAACTTACCTTATTCACTAAATTGGTAAAATCCGTGGCCTGTGAGGATAATGCCTTACATTGGTCTACTGTGGACAAACTTTAAGTTGGTTCCCATAATCCCTGCTTTTTGGTGTTCACGTTCTTGTATAATCCCTTCCTCCTGAGTGTGGGTGGAACCTGTGACTTGCTTCTAACCAGTAGAATATGCAAAGGTAATAAGCTGCCACTCCCATAATTACATTATGTTACCTAAAATTACAACTTGTTAGCAGACTTCTGTTGGTGGCTGTGGAGAAGCTATCTGCAATGAATTCTACAGCCACAAGAAAATTCTGGGAATAGACTGAGCAAGCTTGGAAAGAGGACTTTTCCCTAGTCAAGCCTCTGATGTGAACCTGGCCTTTTCTGAAACGTGGATTAGATCGTAAACAGAGCACCCATCTAAGTCAAGTCTAGGTTTCTGATTCACAGAAAGTATGAGACAACAAAGGTGTGTTGTTTTAACCATAATTTGCAGTAATTTGTTATACAGCATAGAAAACAGATAGTCAGCAGTGGCTACAGCAGTGCTCCCAGACCCAGCTGCTGGGCACCAGGCATTTGTCCTCGTGCTGGTGGCTCTGTAGGCGTGCTGTGGTGGCCTGGCTAACTTAGGCAGCCCAGGTGGGTCTACCTCCTGGCTGTTGGTTGTGCTCACATCTGCTCTACACATGCTGGGCTGAGGGCTCAGGCTGAACATTTCATAGGTTCAACCCAGTTGTGTGGCTGAGCCCAACATCACTAGGAAATGAGTATTTTCTGATCAATAACCAAAATTATCAAAATGAATCTTGGTTTAATTTCAAGTGCACTCATGTATACCAGCTTATTCTATTGTCCCTGAAATCTTATGAAGAAGACAGAAGAATTTTTTTCCTGGTTTTTCTTTTTTTTTTGCATTTTCAGAGGGGAAAGGAAGGAGGGCAGCGAGGTTAAATGAGCTTCTCAGTATCAGATGGCTGGTTTCTGGAGAGCTGGGACTGCAACAAAGGTCTTTCTGCTCTGATCAGTGCTCTTTCCACGGCTCTGAGATTTCCCAGATGTAGTTGATGTATGGCTTTAGTGCATAACAACACTCTGTTTTAAGAGCACTGTACGTATTTTAAGCCATTCTGGATTGCTTCATTTTCCTGGAGGCCCTGCCCCCTCGTCCCAGGGCTCTGAGCTGCCCTCTGCCTGTCTGTGCTTCCCTGACCCGCAGCCCACGGTGCCCTGCACCTCCACACTCCCTGCTTATGTTCAACTTTCAGATTCAGCTTAGACCTCTGCTCCTTTATCTCCCTAATCGTGCCCTGAAGTTTCTCTTTAAGCAGTAAACCTACTGCTTATTGCTGCCTGCCCCTTGCTGTGAGCTCCCAGGAGGCAGGGCTGAGCTATGCCTCTCTGTCCCCACCGTGCCACTGGTGTCTAGGACAGAGTAGGCCCATACTGAGTGTTGGCTGACTGACTAATTCATGCTTTCTGTTTGTGGCCCCATAAACCACAGATACTGAAGTTATCTGTGAGTGATATCTTGATTTAATACTTTATTTTATTATTATTTTTTGAGACAGAGTCTCACTACATCACCCACAACAGAGTGCTGCGATGTCACAGCTCACAGCAACCTCTTGGGTTTAAGTGATTCTCTTGCCTCAGCCTCCCAAGCAGCTGAGACTACAGGTGCCTGCCACAATGCTTGGCTATTTTTTAGTTGCAGTTGTCATTGTTGTTTAGCTGGCCTGGGCCAGGTTTGAACCCACCAACCTTGGTATATGTGGCTGGTGCCCTAGCCACTTAGCTAAAGGTGCTGAGCCTTGATTTAATATTTTAATCCCTCTGTTTTATTTGTTTTGCTGAATCTAGATTTGTTCTCCTTTAGTAATGATGTGAAACCTAGATTATTTTTAACAGCTAAGTATCATGGGTGGCGCCTGTGGCTCAGTACGTAGGGTGCTGGCCCCATATACCGAGGGTGTTGGGTTCAAACCTGGCCCAGGCAAACTGCAACAATAACAACAACAACAAAAAATAGCCGGCTGTTGTGGTGGGTGCCTGTAGTCCCAGCTACTCGGGAGGCTGAGGCAAGACAATTGCCTAAACCCAAGAGCTGGAGATTGCTGTGAACTGTGATGCCATGGCACTCTACTGAGGGTGACAAAGTGAGACTCTCTCTCTAAGAAAAAAAATAAAAGAAATAAAAGAAAAAAGAGCTAAGTGGCAACTACCAACTTTCACATAACTTGTGAAATCTTTTAGACAAAAAATGATAGGATGCTTAGTGCTGGGTATGGCATAAAAGTTCAACAAACCAAATCCCTTTTTTTATTTTGGCAAGAACTATGGCTTTATAGGCCAGGCGTGGTGGCTCATGCCTATAATCCCAGCACTCTGAGAGACTGAGGTTGGTGGGCTCTTGAGTTTAGGGGTTTAAGACCAGCCTGAGCCAGAGTGAAATAGAAAAACTAGTGGGCCGTTGTGGCAGATGCCTGTAGTTCCAGCTATTTGGGAGGCTGAGGCAGGAGGATTTCTTGAGGCCAAGAGTTTGAGGTTGCTGTGAGCTACAGTGATGCTATGGCACTCTATCCAGGGTGACAGAGTGAGACTCTGTCTCAAAAAAAAAAAAATTTAAAAATTGCTTTAAAAAATGAACGATTGTGAAAGTTCTTGAAGGTTATGTTCAGAAACTTAGACTAATCTGAGGGCAGTTGGGAGGCACTGTGGTTTTATGTGGAGATTGATATAATTAAATGAATGTCCTCGACACAGCTGAGTCTTCGGATGGGGCAGCTTCTCATGGATACTAAAGCATGGGGGATCTGTGAGAAGCTGTTGTCTTGCTCAGAAATTATGATTGCTTAGAACAGAGTAGTGGTGGAGGGAAAGGAAGGAAGGTAGTAGATTCTAGAGATAATAAAGCACACTTTGAGTAAGGCCCTGAAGCTCTTGCTTCCCTGAGGCATTGGGATTCTAATAAACAGTAAGTTGAGAAGCCCAGTCCAGAAGTCTGTGACCTCAGAACAGCTCTCACATGTCATACGGACATGCGATGGCCTTTGCAACCAGAGACTAAGCCAAATGTCTCTAGAAAAGTTATTTAATTCCTCTGAATTTCAGAGTCTATGATGAGGAATTGAAAACTTTCCTCTAAATCTAATGAGATCAGAAATATCTCCCTCACCCGCCTCCCTCTACATACACACACTCACACATGCGCACACCTGCTTGAGTCTATCAAAAGTCTCTTCTTCGGGGATCAGCCGCCACCTCTTTTCTGACCGCTCCCACCTGAAGTGGGTCCCACCCCCATGCCTGTAGAGTTATTATCTGTGCTTTGCACGTAGCATTTTTCATTTCGTCTTCAAGAACATACACAGCTTATCAGCCTCCTCCCATCCAACAGCACTGGTCCCAGTGCGACCACTCTCCTGTCGGATCCTTTTATTCCTCTCCCTCCCCCGGCTCTCGTCTCCACCTGTCTAGGCAACCTTTTCAGTGTGTTTAGTTTTCTATCCTTTTGTTCGAACATATTCTTGCAAATTGTCTATTGTTGTTCTGTGAACATGTATCGTTAATTTGCACAAATGAAACTGTGTTCCGTGTCTCATTCCGTTTTTCCTCCCTTTTCATCAGGACTGGATTTTGAAGCTCCCCTCCTGTTGCCATGGTGTGCGTCTAATCCATTGCATCTGACGGCTGCTGTCTATTCCATGGTGGGCATCCCTCACGTTCTACCCATTCATTTTTCTAATGGCAGACGCCAAGGTGGCTCCAACTCCCCCTTTCACAAATGGTGCTGCAGTGAATATTCTCAAGCATATTGAGGACCCTTACGATGGTGGGTCCTCAGCTGGGGAGGATTTTGCACATCTAGGGATAGTTGATAATGTCTGGACACATGTCTGGTTGCCGCAATTGGGGGAGGATGCTCCTGGCATCTAGTGGGTAGAGTCCAGGGAAGCTGCTGACTACCCTACAATGCTCGGCGCAGCCTTCCCACAGCAAAACATTATTTGGTCCCAGGGCAGCACCTGTGGCTCAAAGGAGTGGGGCACCGGCCCTGTATACCAGAGGTGGTGGGTTCAAACTGAGCCCTGGCCAAAAACTGCAAAAAAAAAAAAACAAACAAACAAACAATTATTTGGTCCCAAATGTCAATAGTGCTGAGGTTGAGAAACTTCTTTATGGCCATGTGTGAGGATTTCTCGGGAGAGATTCCCAGGAGCAGGCTCACTGGGTCATAGAGCAGGCGTAATCTTGATGTGAGTCATAACAGCAGACACCACCCAGATTGGCTGCTCTGACCACACTTCCCTCACAGTTCACAAGCCTTCAACACTCCACATCGCCAATGTTTGGAGTCCCCAGCTTTTACATTTTTCTTCAAATACATATAAAATGAGATTCATTGTTGTTTGAACTTACTTTTCTCTGGTTATTAAATAATGGGCAATGGTATGGTGACTTCCTGGGACTCCAAGCTAACGCATCGCTGAAAAGCTTGGAGACTGCCGTTTTGTCTTTTATAATAACGTCGACCAATTACTTGGTTTCTTTGAACATCAGTTTTCTTATCTATAAAATCTGGAGCAAAAATAGTCACTTCCTCAGTTATTATCCCATTACTGCCTCATCACTATAATAGATGCGATCATAAAAATAAAGCTTTGGCGCATAGTAAGCGCTAAACAAAAGTGCTGTTATTAAAGTGGCAATATGATACCTTTCTTACTAATTTATACACCTCTCAGTACCCGGCACATAAAAGTGCTTAATGCAGGGTTATTGAGTAAAGAACTAACGTTTGGTGGGAAAATGGAGGGAGGGGAACAGGTATTCTTACAACCCAACCGCTGCTGGTTCACTGCTCCCAAGAAGCTATAAATCTCAGGGGAGACAGATTCAAGGATGTGAGTGACAAGTCCAGTCCTACTCTAACCCTAATCCTAACCCTACCCAGGCCAACCCTAAACTGTCATAAAAACAACTGTGTATTCTTTAAGTACCTAGCAGGTTCTAGGGAATTCACATGCAAATATGTCATTTGGTCCTCATGACCGCCCTGCACAGTAGACATTTTTATCCCTATTTCTTCAGGAGCTTATGTAACATGCCCAAGCCACTTTGCCTAATAAGTAGTTCAGGATTTGAACTTGGGCTTTCTGACTCCATTTGGCTATGTTCCTTCTGGTTCTAAACTCAGTTCTGCTCTCAGAGAATATGTAATTAAAATCTGCCAGGGATTATACTGCAGAGAAGACAGCCAGAGAGTCCAATATCTCAAGTTTTTTCATTTGCAAATTGATCAGATATGTTTAGCTGTGTGTAGGGGGCAGAGTTCCTGGGAGGCTTATACCCTGAAACAAATGTGTGAGAATGTATGTGCGTTGTGATATAAACTTCTCTAGCGGCCCCAGGCAAACAACGCACAACCACCACCCAGTGTGTATTAAAGGCTAAGTTCTAATTCTACTGTGGTTTTGTGCAGCTATGTAAATGATCTCTGAGCACGGTCCTGAATCATCTCAGATGCAATGCAAATGCCATGAGCAGTTCAGAAATAGATATGAATATTGTACATGTTTTGTATTCTGGGTACGCCATTCCCCTTCTTCAGGACTGAGTTTACAAAACACCTTTATAATTCTGGTGGTGTGATGGAAATACTGTTTGCCTGATCTCCATAAAAATAGACTTCAGGAAAGGTTAATTCTGGGTTATAAAAGGCCTAAATCTTTTCCTTAAGGAGCTTATTTCTTGCTTAACAAATATAATGAGCTAATTAATAAACATGAGCTCAGTGTGGCCATTCTTCCTGAAGCCAAGCAGTCAGAGCTGTGCTTGCAGAGTCAGAAAAGGCCAAGGCAAGCTTCCCTATTGAGTGTTAAGTGGAGTCACCTTCCTTTGTACCTGGTTCTTTGTAACATTCTTCTTATTTAAAGGCCAGAAGCTCAGATCTGACACCTGTGAAGTTGAAAACTTGGCAACAATACCTAATGGAAAAAGAACTACTTAATTACCTTCTTGCACCCATCAGTTCCACAGGGGAGGCAGGCCCCGGGATAATGACATCCACACCCTGGAAACGGTGTCTCTGGGCTTCTCTTTGATGGCCATAAAATGCACTGACATGTTTCACTGCAAATTACTTCTTAAACCATTAACCATAACCCAATAAAGAGACGTTTTGATAGAATAAAATGGGAGAGGTTATTTTTATACAATGGAAAACATTTATAAGTTGATATAAAAATACAGTTTAAGTGACATAACTCGTCGGCTTCAGCTTACAACACTTACCAGGCAGGCTCCTCCTTAGAGTGGACTTAGCGTTTTTGAATCTTCTGTGCTATGACCTACGATGAGCCATAAATTTGGTCTGAGCATAAGATTTTTGTGGAAGACCCTAGGAGCAGGATGACTCAAGATTTTGGTAATGAGGTGATAATAGAAACTTTCATCACTTTTAGATCTGCCCTGAGGGTAGGACTCAAAGTGGGAGCTTTGGATGAACACTAGGGTTTCTCAGTGAGGTTCTTAGTGGGTTGATGGGCTTTGTTTCAGAACGGCTGGGCTACCTGTGCTCCCAAAGCCAACGTTTTGTCAACTATTCTGCAGGGGACAAGGCCATCAAATGGTGTGTGAAATCCCAGGCAGATATATTTTATAGGGCCTCTGATAATCAGATAAATAATATTTTATAGAAACTGTGGGTCCAAGGGATCTGTCAAAGAAGATTTAGAGTGCCCAGCAAGAGGAGGTGCTGACTTCTGTCCTGGTTAGTTGTCCCTTTGGTGCCCATGAAGACCCTGTGTCCAGGCTCCAGCTCTTCCTGTTCACATCCAGAAAGCATCTCCTTGTTTTCCTTACCATGAAATGTGCTCTCCCGGGCTAATTTCATCTCTCATAACCAGCCAAAGGTCACAGTGCTGTGATTGTACACACTGCCGTGACTCTGCGGTCTGTCTGCACTTAAACCACCATGGTGGAGAGGACAGGGGAGGGGCCTGAGGGGAGTGAGAAGAGCAGCCCCAAGTGAGCCAGGCATGGCTGTGCCCCATCTGGCACAGCAGAGCGTGGTGCGGCCTGTGTCTCTGTCAGTGGGTCAAGTGGTGACATGGACAAGGAGGCCCACTGGCCTTGAAGAGCAATTGTATTAATGGCCCTTGGAGGAGGTGGACACAACCCTGCTTGAAGGACTGTGTGGCACATGACAGGGTGCAGAGCCTGTAGGGATGTGGAGAGGATGATGGTGAGCAGGTGCCCCCCTCTGCCCAACAGGGGAATTGCATAGGGTGGGCCCTGCTGCCTGCCACCCCACTGTGCATGGCTGTTTAGACTAGAGGTGGCAGCCCAGTCAGACTTAGATGGACAAGGTTGAAGCACGGGACAACCTATGCATGTGGCTCTGTGGACTGCTGTGACCCATCATGAGTGAAGTGTCATACCAACTGGCATGTTAGCACCAGCCATGGGCCAATACTCTGCCAGCCAGATCACCATCTGGGAGCCAGAGCTTCCTGAAGACAGCCTGGGTCCTGGAGCTCTGCCGTTCTGGGGATTCCCTGTATGGGAACCTGGAATAAATGGTCTGGGGTGCTACAAGAGGGAGAAATGGGAGTTCAGATGCAGAGGATGGCGCTGGTCCTGCTATGTCCGACATGGCAGAGGAAGGCCCTTCCACTAATGGATACCCACAAAGGACCTGGTCCAGCCTTGCTGCTCCTCCAGGGCAGTGCTCCCCAAAGCACAGTGGAACCCTGAGGCCCAGTCTGAGGTATACAGTTGAGGAGTCGAGATTTCCCAGGAGCACAGCTGCAGGAGGACTGAGCATGGAGTCTGTTGGAGGAACCTGGGAGCACTAGGCCAGGAAAGGGTGACCTTTTAGCCTGACACCCCCTTTTGTTCACAGGCTGCGCCTCCAAGCCCCAGGCTGCCTTGCTGCCCTGTTTCTACAGGAACCTCCGACTCCAAGCTCTGGCTCTGGGTAGCTGCTGTGACTTGCAGTTTGGAGGGCAGTGACTGTAGCAACTAAAAGAAAAATTGTTTTTGCCTTCCTGTTGGCGTAGAATTTCTTCTCATAATTATGCCTCCGTTTTCCTTTAAATGACCAGCTGTCTTCTTCAACTCTCAGTCCATATTGTTAGAGCAGGGTCCAGCAGACTTGCTCTGTAAAGGGCCCGATAATAGTTTTGGCTTTGTGAGCGTATGGCTTCTCCGGTAACTACTCATCTCTGCTAGAGAGGCCATGCAGTATTACAGTCTGAGGGCCTTAAACAACACAAACTTTTGTTTCAAAGTTCCAGAGCTGAGATCAGAGTGTTAGTAGGGTGGTTCCCTCTGAAGGTTTGCGGAAGAATAGCTTCTGGGATTGTGCTGGCAATCTTGGTGTGACTCGGTTTCTGATGCGTCTCTCTAACCAGGTGTGTCTGACCTGTGGCCTGAGGGCTGCAGGCAGATTTCACAAGGACTTCTTTGCTTCTCTGTGGTGGTGGATATTATGAAAATGATGCACCAACTCTTCCTTCTTTCTTTCCTCCCTCCCTCCCTTCCTCCCTCCCTCTCTTCCTTCCTTCCTCCCTCTCTCCCTTCCTTTTTTCCTTCCTCCCTCCCCCTTCCTCCCTCCTTCTCACCGTCTAATTTGCTCATCAGCTTTTATTAGTGTTTGTATATTTAATGTGTGGCCCAAGACAACTCTTCTTTTTCCAATGTCGTGTGAAGACGCCAAACAGCTGGATGCCCCTGTGCTCTCTCTGTGTGCTCGTCTATATCCCAATTTCCCCTTTTTATGAGGGCAGCGTCATATTGGATTAGAGACCTATCCTACTCCAGAGTGACCTCATCTTAACCAGTTCTATTAGTAATGACTTCATTTCCAAGTAAGGTTTCATTCTGAGGTGGGGAGGGGTTAAGACTTCAATTAACGAATTTTAGGGGAACATATTTCAACTCATACAGGGCTAAAAGAAGCCTTCTGAACTGCAGCAGTGGTGAAACATACCTCTGTTGCACTTAGATGGTAACTCCAAGGGAGTTCTTCTCAATCCCCTCCTCCCTTCCCCGCGTCCCACTACAAAGACTGGGACAGGCAGATGTTCCCCCATTTCCCAGCCTCCCTTGCAGTTAGGGGTGGCCGTATGACCTACTTCTGGCTAATGAGAGTTAAGGGCAAGGCAGCTGGTGGTCTCTGGGGAAGATTTCTGCTTTTGGAATGTTGCTGTGTGAGTTGGTGACGCTTGATGCTGCTCCAGTTTTTCTACCACCATGAGAGAAAGGTCAACGTGATCACAGAGCCTCACGCCTGGCACTGTGACATCCCTGAGGTCTTGGACCAAATCAGGAATGCCTTTCTCTGCACAGCATGATACGTGAGGTATTTAAATGTCTGTATTATTTAAGGCATTGTTGGCTAGGTACTGCCTCTTACAGCTAACAGCATGCCAGCAGATAGACGTATTCTGCAAAAGGTGGTTAAATAGATTAGGGAAATGCTGAGTATATAATCATCATTTCTCTTATTGCATTATGGTGCATGAAAGAAAATCGAAGGCTTTAGAGAGCTCTGTTAACCTCCGTGTTTTCTAAGCATTTTTAGCTGTGAATACCACTTTCTCTCTTTTTTCCTCCTTTCCTTCTTTTTCCTGAGTGTGACATCTCTTGATGTAACCATTATTTTTTGTTATTTGTTTTTTGGTTAGTATAACATCTCTTGATAGAACTCATTTCAAGAAATGCTAAAGGTTTGGTGTCAGATAGGCTCAAGTTCTTTGCTGAAGCCGAGAGCTTCTGGTGTTTTACTGACACCCACATCGCCTTTGTAAATTATCACCTCCACATTCCTCTGCCAAGAACAGGCCTCTCCCTACTGTCCACCCCACCGTGCCAGGAGGAACAGAGTGGCACGCTTTGGCCACTTTGGGAGGATGGCTGATGCCATGGAGAGGCTCCACGTGCCCCTGAGTTGAGGTCAGGAACTCTGCACCATAGATGCCGAGTTGACCTCTCACTCCTCTGCTGCCATGGCTCTGTGCTTCTCTCTGAGGCAAGGAGAACAATGCTGGAGCCAGAGGCTGTGCTTAAACTGTCAGCTCCACAAGAGCCGTCATCTCCCTGGAGCTAGCAGAGACTAAATTCAGGGCGAATGTATGTGCTCCCTCTCCGGGAGACAGAATGGAGCAGATGGCCTATTAGCCAGAAAGGAGTTTCATTAGCATCCGCTGAAACAGCTACAAAGAAGCAGGTCTGGTTAAAACCACTTGCAGCTTCCAGGGGACTTAGTTGCTTGGGCATGAAACAAGCCATTTCCTGTTTTATGTTTTATTATCTCCGGGTAAGTAAGGTAGAAAGCAAAAGCCAGGTTGCATTGCTTTATTTTGTAGTATATTTCATGTTAATAAAGTTGTTTTCATCTGTTCGTCATGGAGAGTTCTCTTTTGCCATCCCCTTATTACAGGGAAGATGACTTGTGTTTTTCACCCCTAAGCCTACCAAGATTAGAATGTATATCTTGTGATTTGCTTAGTTCATTGGGGTGGAGGATGAACTCACCTTCACTGAGCCAAACATTTAAATAACTGCAAAATCAAGTTCACTCATCCAGTGCAATGAAACTATGGTTAATGTGTACTGTCTCGAGATTTGGAATTAGACCAACCAGGGCACTTACACTGAGCCTCTTATGTGTAATTTTTTAGAAAGTGACCTCTGTGCACATCCTTAAAATGGGAGTGATGCTATCTGTCCTGACCATTCCTCAGAACTGCTGTGAGGATTGCATTGAGAAGGCCTCGCTCCTTAACCGGTTTTGTTGAATCTTCAGCATCAAGCCTGTTCCCTGGCATGCAAGAGAAATTCAGTAAGTGTTGAATGAAAGAATGAATGAATGAGGGTTACTCTTTCTCACCATGTTTTGAAATCTTATTCATAGTATGTATTCTACACATACATAAATAAATGTATTTGTATTTATAGATTTTGTATTTATAGATTTAGCTATTTTGTTTGTGAATTTACTTGTTCTATATTTTGATATTTTCAATATTTTAATTTTTTATTAATACTTAATATTTTTATACTTGCTTAATTATAAATGGCATACAATAAAATACTATTTTTTCTTTTAAAAGAACCTAGACTTGGTGGCACCTGTGGCTCAAAGGAGTAGGGCACTGGCCCCATATGCCAGAGGTGGTGGGTTCAAACCCAGCCCCAGCCAAAAACTTCAAAAAAAAAAAAAAAAAAAGAACCTAGACTTGAGTGGCGCCTGTAGCTCAGTGGGTAGGGCACTGGCCACATACACTGAGGCTGGCGGGTTCGAACCCAGCCTGGGCTAGCTAAATAACAATGATAACTGCAACAAAAAAAACAGACAGGTGTTGTAGCAGGCACCTATATTCCCAGCTACTTGGGAGGCTGAGGCAAGGGAATTGCTTAAGCCCAACAGTTTGAGGTTGCTGTGAGCTGTGATGCCATAGCACTCTAACAAAGGCAACATAGTGAGACTCTATCTCCAAAAGAAAGAAAAAAAAAGAAAAGAACCTAGACAACTTTAGCACAATAATGAACTTGACCTAACCAATATTTACAAGAGACTAACCAAGATCAGAATATACAATGTTCTCAACTGCACACAGAAAACTGACCAAGAGAGACCATATTCTGCATCATAAAACTAGGCTTGATAAGATTCTCTTTTTTTCTTCTTTTTTTTGGCCGGGGCTGGGTTTGAACCGGCCACCTCCAGCATATGGGGCCAGCGCCCTGCTCCTTTGAGCCACAGGCACCGCCCTCTTTTCTTTTTTTAATTTCAGGTTAATATGAGGGTACATATAATTAGGTTACATAGTTTTCTTCTGTAAGATTAAAGTCCAAGTTGTATTACAGTGTGTCTTTACACAGGAATTATGCCATATACCCGGGCAGTGTACCCACTGGGTGCAAACTCACCCAGCACCCGGTGCCCCATTTCTCTACTTGAATTTAATGGAGTTCTTCTCCCACCCGAGCGTGTAGTTGTTCATCTTATAGTTTCCAAGTAGTGCTGAGTCCATGTGATGCTTGTTTTTCTATTCTTGTGACACTTCACTTAGGAGCATGTACTCTAAATCTGTCCAGATTGTTACAAAATCCACGAAGTCTCCATCTTTTCTTTATGGCTGATCAGTATTCCATGGCATACATGCATCACAACTCACTAATCCAGGCATGTGTCGAAGGGCCCTGGCTTAGCTTCCAGATCTTTGAGACTGTGAATTGTGCTGCTGTAAACATTTAAGTGCTTAGAGTAAAATGTCTCTTTTTCTTTTGGGTAGATGCCTAGTAATAGGATTGCAAGATCAAATGGAAGGTCTACTTTTAGTTCCTTGAGGATTTTCCATACTTCTTTCCAAAAGGACTGTATCAATTTTCAGTGCCACCAACATTGTCAGAGTGTTCCCTTCTCTCCACAGGGACACTAGCATCTGCAGCTTTGGCACCTTGTGAAGTGGGCTATTCTCACTGAGGTTAGGTCATATCTCAGAGTGCATTTCTCTGATGATTAGGGACCACGAGCATTTTCTCATGTGTTCTTTGGCCATTCATCTGTCCTTGTGCAAAAATTTCTGTTCATGTCTCTTGTGCAGTTTTTAATGGGGTTGTTTGATCTTTTCTTGTTGATTTGCTGGAGTTCTTAGTAGATTCTGGTTAGTAGCCCTTTGTCAGATGTGTAGCGTGCACATATCTTCTCTCATTTTGAAGGCTGTCACTTTGCTTTGATTATTGCATCCTTAGCTGTGCAGAAACTTCTTAAGTTAATCAGGTTCCATTTATTTATTTTCATTGTTGCTGCAATTAACGTGGGCTCTTCTTAATAAATTCTTTTTCTAGGCTGATAAGATTAAGAGATTTTTTTTTTCTTTTTTGCAGTTTTTGGCTGGGGCAGGGTTTGAACCCATCACCTCTGGCATATGGGGCTGGCGCCCTACTCCTTTGAGCCACAGGTGCTGCCCAGATTAAGAGTTTTTTCTCACATTTTCTTCTAGGGTTTTTATAGTTTCATGTCTTAGATTGAAATCTTTTATCCACTGTGAGTTAGTTTTTGTAAGAGGTGCAGGTCCACTTTCAGTCTTTTACGTGAGGCTAATCAGTTCTCCCAGCACCATTTGGTGAAGGGACTCTTTTCCCAGTGTAAGCTTTTGTTTGCTTTGTCAAAGATCAGGTGCGCTATGAGGCTGGTTTCATCTCTATCCTCTTTGTTCTGTTCTATAGATCTATTTTTTTCTTTTAATGTAACTTGCCTGAAATCTATAAAAACAAATGTTACAAGATCTAGATTTCCCACCATGTTCTAGTCAGATGTTTGCCATAATGTAGACCCAAGCCAATTCATACCCTCTTTCCTGTCATATCACACTCTCTTTTTTTGTGTTTACTATCAAGTGTATATAGAAGCTTCCCTGAGGTTCAGAAGACAGCGGAGATAATAGAGTAACTTATAGGAGACTTAGTAATTTTGGATGGTCCTGGATAGAAAGGAGTGTGGATATACAGTTCCTGGTGTTTATATATTAAGAAACATTTACTGAGTATCTCCTCTGCCAGGTACTGTGCTAG
Source organism: Galago senegalensis (assembly GCA_963575145.1). Taxonomy (NCBI): domain Eukaryota; kingdom Metazoa; phylum Chordata; class Mammalia; order Primates; family Galagidae; genus Galago; species Galago senegalensis. The sequence goes on along the minus strand of CAUYTI010000362.1, from coordinate 21,029 downwards.
GTGCTGAGGAGAGAATGGGGAACATCATAGACACACTTGCCTCCATAACACATAAAGCCAAATGGGGGATACGTATTAAACAAATGTTGGCACTAAGAAGTCTATACACATAGATTATGCTGAAAGATAAACACAGTCAAATGAGAAGTTATGATGGAAGAAAAAATTTAAATCAGGGGACAGAGAGGCTTCTATGAGAGAGTGGAATAAGCTGAGACCTCAGTTGACAGTTAAAGGATGTAGCCAGGTGAAGAGAAGGGATAAGAGCATTGCAGGCAGAGAGAAACTGATGAGCTGAGGGGGCCCAGGGACTAGAGCACAGGGAGCAGGTGACAGGTGGTAGAGGTAGGTCTGGAGAGGTAAGCAGGAACAGGTGATCTAGATCATTGTAGGCAAAATGAAAGATTTGAGGTTTTATCTGCTTTCTTTTTTTTTTTTAAATTAAATCATAGCTGTGTACATTAATGCAGTCATGGGGTACAATGTGCTGGTTTTATACACAATTTGAAATATTTTCATCAAACTGGTTAACATAGTCTTCATGGTATTTTCTTAGTTATTGTGTTAAGACATTTATATTCTACATTTAGTAAGTTTCACACGTACCCTTATAAGGTGCACCATAGGTGTGGTACCACCAATTACCCTCCCACCACCCATACTCCCTCCTCCCCCCTCCCTTTCCCCTTTCCCCATATTCTTGGGCTATAATTGGGTTATAGATTTCATATGAAAGCTATAAATTAGTTTCATAGTAGGGCTGGGTACATTGGATACTTTTTCTTCCATTCTTGAGATATTTTGCTAAGAAGAATATGTTCTAGTTCCATCCATGTAAACATGTAAGAGGTAAAGTCTTCATCTTTCTTTAAGGCTGCATAATATTCCATGGTGTACATATACCACAATTTGTTGATCCATTCATGGGTCATTGGGCACACTGCTGGTGGGAATGTAAACTAATACATACCTTTTGGAAAGATGTTTGGAAAACACTTAGAGAACTAAACATAGACCTGCCATTCAATCCTACAATTCCTCTACTAGGTATATATCCAGAAGACCAAAAATCACATTACAACAAAGATATTTGTACCAGAATGTTTATTGCAGCCCAGTTCTTTTTGTTTTTGATAACAGGGCTGGTCTTACACTCCTGGTCTCAAGAGATCCTCTTGCTTCCCATAGTGCTTGGATGATAGGTGTGAACTACCCCATCTGGCCAGAGGTTTTATGTTAGTACAGTGAGAAGCTATTGAAAGGTTTGCAGCAAGCAGTAAGATTTACATTTTTCAAAGATCTGCTTTTGAATGTGTGGAGAATGAATTGGGGTCAAGTAGGAGAGACCAATTAGAGGCTATTGCTACAAATTAGGCCAGGGTTAATGACGTTTTGAACAAGAGAAGTGGAGGTTTAGAAAATGGAAGAATTTAAAATATATTTCAGAGAAAGTGTTTCCAAAACTGGTTGAGGAATTGGGCATTTGGGGGTTGGAGGAGATGAATGACTCATGAAGGACTCTAGATTTCTAGCTTGTGCAGTTGGCTGGATGGAAAAGCTACTTGCTGAAACAAGTGACCACTGGAGAAAAAGCAGAGTTTGATGGGAAGGTTTAGAAATGAACTCAGGATATCCTTTCTTTAATATTTAGAAACACATCTGATAGAAACGTTTTTTGATTCAACTTTCCATATTTTCTAAGCAGCTGCAGAATATATTTATTGAGAAGGGAAATGAAGTTTACATTTGTAATCCTCATGTTTTGATTTTTAAAAACAAACTTGCCACTGGTTGTGTTGTTTTTTAGTTGCTGTGATGCAGATCTTGGGACACACAGGAATGTAGTCATCACCACACATTCATTCTGTTGAGCTGTGTCAAGAGACATATGGGGGAACCAGTTGCATTTCACAATGGAAGCAAGTCTGCTTGGCACTGTGAGACAGAGATGGGGTTTAGATTTCTCAGGTTGTGGGATATAAAGAGGAATTAGGGTGGAGATCTCTGTTTATGCCTTCAGTGTGGAAGGGAGATCATTAAGAGTCATTCATACTAAGATTTTTGTCACAGTGGGAGGAAAGGTTGAAGGCAAAGTATTCAAACCTGCCCATTTTTTTTCAGGTCTCTGTTGAGATTTCATCACAATCCTTCCATCCTGGGCAGCATTAGGCCAATGCCAATGGGCCTCCTTAATAAAAGGAACGTGTTACTTACCCCTTAGCCTTGAAAGGGCTACGAGACACTTTCAAATTCCACTAAATCTTTTATTTCAGCACAGCTTGGTTTACTTTAATTCCTAGGCCAATGGTCATTTACTTGGGAAGGATAAAATACATATTCTTATGTTTTATAGAAAATTTGAAAAGCCTTTACTTGAACAAACACTAGCTCTTTTTATAGTTGGGAGTGAAGTGATGGATGCAAATGGTATCTAAAGGTGAATCATTTAACTTATTGGCTCTAATAGATAATCTGCATCAAATGAACCCCAAACACATTGCTAGTCATTCGTGGAAATGTCAAAACTGGATACCAGTCACCGACAGTTCCGCCATTGACATATTTTTGATCATTTAGCAAGTATGTTCCACATTGTTTGTTTATAGACTACGTCAAAGCACATAGGGTAAAAATATCAAGCTTGAAATCTACTCTTCATTTATTTCTGAAATGGAAAAGTTAAATCATTGTTAAAAATATCTCATTACCTTAATATCCCATAGGAAGATTTGAGAATGTCATGCACATTTCAAATATCTTAAATTATTTAACATATGAAAATCCATCTGTGTTCTGTTGGTTAAAAAGCTTTTCCTAGTTCCTTGGCAGTAGCGTTTAAGCTGCGTTTTCTGTGTGGAATCATAATAATCACAAGATATGATATACATACTTAATACATTTCCTCATGGAGACGACTGAGTCTTCCTTGATCAATTCATTATCCTTGAACTCCTCTTTCATGGAATTTCAGATTTCTTAAAGTCCACATAAGACATAGTAAGAGGGGAAGAGAGTGTAATTATAGGACCTAGGCCGAGGTTAAAAATAGGCTTGCAATTACCCAGTCCTTTGCTGGGAATAAACACAGGTGATTGTGTTTGGAAATGAACAGACCAGGCAAATCTCACATATAATTGTTAGTTACTTGGATGTCTTCATATTTCCAAGGGCTGCTTTTACAAAGTCTCACAAACCGTCTTAAAGCAAGAGCACTTCATTTCTGCAGTTCAGAAGTCCTAAATCAAGGTGCTGGCAGGTTTGGTGTTTCCCCAAAGGTTCTAGAAAAGGATCCTTTCTGGCCTCTTTTAGCCACAGGTGTTTTTGCGCAACCTCATGTTAAATTTCTTCCTCCATCTCCACGTGGCTTCTCCCTGTGCTTCCCCTCTTATTTCTATTACTAATCTCCTTAATCACTCCTAATATCTAAGCTTTTTACAGGTTACCTGTCTTAAACTCTCAGATAACAAAATGAAATCCTATATTGGAAGAAAATCTGGAAAAGGCCTCATAATTCTTGCCCTGGTAGTTAAGTTCTAATCTTTAATTCTGCACGCTAACACAGATTAAAAATAACAGTATTTTACTCACACACAACACAAGTTGAGATTTCTCCCCTGAGTTTCTATAAAGCCCCGGAGCTGGTGGCATCAAAGTCTTTTTCCAAAATGCATAGCCTAAGGACACAATTGAGATAGACTTATGGGGATGGCTGTCCAAAACTTGGAATGCATATTGCAAAGTGATGGTGTATGCTAATTTATGATCGAAATTGAATTATATTGTAAAAAATGGTTACTATCATATTTTGAGTCATCTCAAATCAACTGTTATTTTTCTATTTATTCCTTTCTATAGCACCCCCCTCCTTCTCTGTCATAGTACCTTGCAAATAAATAAGTAGTTAATTTAAAAAAGTGTATAGGAACAGAAGAGTTTTCCAAACTTTCTTTTTTTTCTTTATTAAATCATAACTGTGTACACTAATGCATTTATGAGGTACAATGTGCTGATTTGATATACAATGTGGGATGCTTACGTTAAACTCATTAATATAACCATTTCCTCACTTTTTTAATTGCTGTGGTAAGACATTTATACTCTTTTCTTAATAGTTTTGAAATGTACCGTTGCCTTATGCACGTTAGGTGAGGTCCCACCAAATATTCTTCCTTCTCCTGGCCTCCCCCATCCCTTCCCCTCTCCCCCCCTTCCATCCTTCTTTCTGGACCACAGTTATGTTTTACCATTCCTATGAATGTATAGATGCTTATAAACTGATTTCACAGTAGTACTGAGTACCTTGGATACTTTTTCTCCATTCTTGAGATACTTTACTAAGAAGAATATGTTCCAGCTCCATCCAGGTAAACATAAAAGATGTGAACTCTCCATATTTTTTATGGCTGCATAGTATTCCATGGAATATATATACCACAATTTGTTAATCCATACCACAGAGGGACACATTTTTAGGGGGAGAGCAAGTAATTTGCCTTTAGGTATTCATTCAACTAACAGTTACTGTGTACTTCCTGTATTCCGGGTATTACATTCCAGGGAACCAGCAATAAATGGGACGTGGTGCTTAGGTTCATATCCAATTTAGGGAGATGGGATGTGAGTACCAGGATGTCACCAGCTGTGGTGCCACTGATAGGTCGCCAGTCTTCCAAGTTCCTTCCCTCTGCGCACTCCTCAGTAGAGGGATTTCCTTTTGGATTTCCTGCAGTGGGGTGAAGTTAGATGGGATGAGATCAAGTAACACCTGGTGATATGGGGGACGAACCAGATGTTCTAGGCAATTGAGGGTGAGCATACACAGAGAGGGGGTAAAGGGAAGGAGGAGGGGGAGACGGGTCAGACAGCACAGCCCATGGAACAGGAGTGGGGAAGCTCTCCCTAAATTCAGAAGTTGCACAGTCCTTGGGCAAGGATTCCATTCTGACATGACCTGGGAGGTCCCAGGCTCCTATCTCATTCCATCTCCTCTCCTCCTGCTCCTCTTTGCCCTAGTTCTCCCTGAGGTTCCCCCTCCCCTCTTTGTTCTGCCTATAAATTCTTCTCCATTCTTTTTTAATAATAAAATTTATTGGCAAGGCATCCTCTATCCTCTGTTGCTTTCCCCAAAGTTTCTGAAGGTCAGGAAGAAAATCTTCAAACACTCCCCAAGGAATAAAAGGGTATATATTTCTTTTCATTTTCTGACTGCAGCAAAAAAGGAGAAGAATACAGAACATTTCCATATTAAAACAGGCCTACACGCTGATATTCACACACATCCCTCCACACACACAGACAATCATGGTAGGAAGCCAGGGGAGCTTTAGTAGAGGCAAGCAGAAGTCTGTGAGAACAGAGGGGAGGGAGCCAGCAGTGAGCACAGACTCTGCAGAAGCGATTATGCTGGAGCTGGGCCTTGAAAGATATGGGGGAACGTCTGAGAGGAAATTCCGGGTGGAAAGGGGGTCTAGGAAGCCACAGAGGTCACAGCTTTGGGAAGCCCAGGGGGATTCAGAGGGGCAATGGTGGGCAGTGAGGCGGGCAGCTGGGGAAGTGCAAGGTCATGATCCACTGCGTAAAATTTGCTAACAAGTTAGGACTTGACCTCCCAGGTCATGGAGAATGGGTACCTAAAACTCAGAGAGCACAGTCTCAGCCTCACAGTAAATGTGGGCTTGTCCTGTCAACTTGGACCCACTCTGAGAAGCTGGTGAGACGTAGGCATTTTGTAAGTGAACCACAAGCCTAGCAGAAAAGGCCCAGCCTCCTCTCATTCCTTTCAGCCCATCTAGTCAATCAATACTGTATATCAACAGCTTAAAAAAAAAGAGTGGAAGATAAATTATAGTTGTTGAGTAACATGGAGCCTCCTGATTCATGGAGGCCTTAGAGGGAGCAGTGAAGTGTAATCAGCACTTCTTATCTACTTGGCTTCAGCTCAGGTGATGAATGAAAATGGATTGTTGGACACAGGTGACAAGCCTGCCGCTCCCAGAGTGATGAACTCTCAGCCACGCCTGTCCACTTAGCTTCTAGGAAAACAAGGAATTGGCTTCTCTTTTTCCTTTATTTCCCTCTTGCTGTCAAATAATAAAAATTTCATTTAAAAAAAGACTTGGCCAGGCATGGTGGTGCATGACTGTAATCCCAGCAATTTGGGAGGCTGAGGCAGGAGGATTGCTTGAGCCCAGGAGTTTGACACCAGCCTGGGAAATAGAGAGACTCTTGTCTCTAGAAAAATGGTTAACATCCACCAGGAGAGGCATAGAAACGCTCAAGTTTTACTCTTCATATATTACCTGGAGGGATATTTGTCCTCTCTGGTCTCACTTCATCTACACAGTTTTCATCTTTAAACTGTCCTCGAACCTCACAGAGCTGACCTGGTTATATTGCTGTGATGAAGTTTCTGTAAATCTCTCCCACTGATGAGTATAGCCAGAAATGGCTTGGATGAATTATGATGTATGTGATACTGAAAATAAACCAGTCACTTGAAGGGCATAGATGTTGGGAGTTACCCGAGGGCATCTTGAAAATGGCAAGTGTCTACAACTGTGATTTCAGAAAGGACATCATATCTAATTAAAGGCAATAAGCATCACCTTAAAGTTGCAAACCATGAAGTTAAAATTTCATTTGGAATTCTTCTTGGAAACTTCATTCAGAAAATTGACCTGGCTGTTTGAATCTGGGTGAAGTGAGAGATGCCTCTGGATCCTGTATTTTTAAGGGAAAATCTACCTGGTCCCATTTTAATAACTCCTACACTTTCCCCAGCAGAATTTCGCCATCATGTTCCCCCTCCTTCTGTCTGTTTCTTTTCTCAGTGGCCGTGGGACCTGGTTCTGCCAGTGTTAGGGCGAAGACAGATGGGTCTCAGAGTGATTGCTGTAGTTGATTGTGGTGGGGTGAGAAGACGAGGGGTAAAAAGAGTCATTGCCATTTCCTTTCTGATTCCTCTCCCCCCCCTTCTCATTTTCTTCCAGTTCATGAACATTTGTGGACCTGAGTAACAGAGGTTTGTCTTGTAAGTCATGTGAATTTAATCACGGTTTGGCAGGCCTGGCAAGTTGAGGCTCACAGACTGCATTCAGTTATCTTCCTAAGCAGGGTAGGGCATCGCCCAGGGGTCATCCTTACAGGTGCTGTTCTCACTTAGAATCCTACCATCTAAAGTCTTAAATGCCTGGGCCCACAATTGGGATTTGGATTCAGAACTTTCAAGTTGGGGAGGCTGGAAATCTGATGTTTAAACAGACATTAATTTAAATAAAATATTTGTAATTTATTAATATTTATTTTTTAAAATTCCTTTTCCATGGAAATTTTCAAGTAGCCACAAAAATAAAACTGAGAAATGAAGCTCCAGGGACCCAGGAACGTCTTTCCTCGAACTCTCCTTCTGGACGGGAGCCTCCATGGAAAGCTGGCTCCAGTTGGCCATCTTGCCTCCGCCCCCCCAACAATCATCAATATCTTTCACTTCATTATCGCCGCACTAGGTTGTTTTTTTCCTTAGGCATTTTAAAGTGAATCCAGGTATCAGGTTATTTCAGGAGTAAGTATTTAAGTATGTTTCTCTAACAACTTTGCTTGCTTCTGCATAACCACTGTGGCACGCCACACCCAACAAAACTAATAATTCTGTAATATTAATTCTCAGTCCATATGCAAATTTCCTTGATATTTCAAAATGTCTTCCTCCAGCTGGCTGGTTTAAATCTATTCACACGAGGGCCATATGTTGCTTTTGGATATTGTGCCTGTTAAATCTCTTTATTCTATCAGAATCCTCATTTTCTTTATGGCATCGACACATACAGACCAGACCTGTTCTAACTATCATGTGCCTTCGAGTTACCTCTGAATGTTGTTTAGATATAGATTCTGACTCCGTAGATTTAGGGTAGGGCTTGAGATTCTATGTTTCAAACAATGTTAAAGTTTCTAGGAGTAGGGAAGACAGGGGGCCAAAATTTGGGTGGAAAGCTGACAAGGATGTCCACATTCTGGATTTAGCTGATTCCATCCGTTGGTGCTGTAGAATTTGTTCTTTTAACCCCCATATTGCCTATACATGGGAATTACGTGTAACGACTTGAAGAGATTCTATTTCATTGTTTAAAAATTCAGCGTTCATTATTTATGTGGAGTTATCTAGTTGTTGCATCACATAACCAGACATAATGTCCTGTTATCTCATTTTTAGTGAGGCTAAGGATGATCAATGGGTTAAGATTCCAGGTGATCCTGCTTCAAAATTTCTGTAAATATAGTATGACAAACTTTGTATTAAGAATAACATCCTAGTTTAAAATGGTGATAACAGGTAATATTTGTTCATTAAGTGTTTATTATGTGTCAGGCACTAGTTTTAAGTATTTATAGGTAACAAATTACTTAATTCTTTCACTACCCTAAGAGGTAGATACTAGTTTTATTTCCCCATTTTGAAATGGAGAGCCTGAATCTTGGAGATGTTAATCTACCTCCCCAATATCACACAGCTAGAAACAGCAAATCATGATTCAAATCTAGGCAGTTGGTGCTTTTTACTGCCCGGGGATCAGGGTAACCATCATTTATACTACCTGGACTGACAACTTGGTTTATGTATATTCCTCAGGCTGTGTCAGTTTACAGTCTTTTATAGAAGCAGGCTCTCTTTGTCTTTTCCAGAGTAGGTTCTGATGAGTGTGGAAAGATGGCAGTGAAGTTGGAAGTAAGGAATAAATAGGGAATAATTAAGAAAGAGGGTAGGAGCTGGGGAGAGGACAGGGGGACACCCAGCCTGATGAAGACGGGATGCACAGTTGGGTCCACCTAATTTGAATCAGTTGATAGCTGATTCTGAACTTGATCTGACCTGCTGCATAAGGTAATCAACTGCCAAGTGAGAAGGAGCCCAGCCACAGAAGACCACCTTTACTTCTCCAACTGAAGGGAGTTCGGGAACCCCTTTCATGTTTGATAATTTTCTAGAGAGACTCACAGAACTTGCTGAAATGACTGCTGGTTATGGTTTATTATAGGAAAAAGCTACAAATTAGAATCAGCCAAGGGAAGAGATGCACAGGGCAGAGACCAGAAACAGTGCCAAATGTGAAGCTCTGGTCACACTGTCTCCGTGGAGTCAGGAGAACATTGATCTCCTGGCACCGTGTGTGACAACCACCTACACAAGGAGCAGGGAAAGCTCACCCGGGCCTCAGTATTCAGGGGTTTTATTGGGGCTCCAATCCAATCACCAAAGCACGACTGATGCACAGGGGGCTGATGTCAATCTCCAATCAAGGACATTGACACCACTGATGACAGAGCCCCACCCTAAATCCTATTGCTACTACCTGATGGGGGCCCCTTCCTCCCCAAAGCACATTGTTAGGCCATCCAGTGTGATAAGGGTAAGGAAAAGGAAAACACAGACACTTTCATCAGACGTGGCTTTCTAAGGGATTGTGTCTCAGAATCCAAGAGCAAAAGCCAGACCTCTTCGGGGGCAAGGTTAAATCCTTCACCGCATACTTTCATTGTAGCAGGAGAAGAAGCTATAACCCAACCACTCGGCTCCACTTGGGGTACCTCAGGAGCAAGTTTGTCCCTCTTCAGCAGGCCAGATACCATTCTTGGGCCTATTCCAGAGCCAGCCCAAGCCTGGGGAGAAGGTGAGCTCTGTGAGAGAAGGGACTTGCCTTACTTTGCATCTCAGTTCTGTCAGCACATAGAGCATGTATTATGTGACAAGCTTCGGGTAAAGACTCCACATTCTACTCAATAAATTTATTTTTCTGAAAGTGCCCATGAGATAGTAAACAAAAAAAACCCCAACAAAATACTATGCTTGGGTGGCACCTGTGGCTCAAAGAAGTAGGGCGCTGGCCCCATATACAAGAGGTGGTGGTTTCAAACCTGGCCCCGGCCAAAACAAACAAAGAAAGAAAATCCCCTGCAAAATGCTATGTTTGATATTAACTAAAGTGATGAAAAGCAGCTACATTATAGAAAACAATTAGGCTTGACTTGAGGGATCATAAAGTTAATGGACATTGGTGCAATCTTAGTTTCCTTTTTGAACCTGCAGAAAAGGGATCCAAGGTCATTAAACTCTTCCTCTTGCTGCTGGAACTTCACTTACCCGCCCTAGGCAGGCAGCAGCCTCTCCTATTACAGAACTCTCAGCAATGTCTGTAGATGGGCTTCTTTGTTACCTGGTCAGAGATACTGCAAACACATGCACGAACTACAGGGCACTGAGCAAACACACCCCTGCCTGCTGGGGTGCGGAGTGGCAGCATTCTGCTGTCCAGATGGGGAGGTTGATCCCAAACATTTGCCCTTGAATAGAGGAAGTAGTTTTGGTGATAGACGTTTATCACCAGAAACCTGTCTTACTCATCCTTGTCCCCAATACCTGGCCCAGAGCGTGGCAGACAGCAGGGCTTGTTTCCAAACCTGAAAACAATGGTGTCTATGTAAACACCTGCTGCCTCCAGGTTAGAATTCACTTGGAAAACTATTTTTGACAAACTCATTTTAATAATTATTGCAACAATCTGGGACTATGTAGGGAAAAATTAAATGGACAAAATTAAAACAAAACATGGAGCCTATCAAGGAATAAAAGGTTCGTAAACAATAATTTGAATTTGTTCTCAGGGTGCTAAAGTACCACTGAAATAACAGTCAACAGAGAAGCTGGTGTGAACAGTGAGTGAAAAACATTTATTATTTATTGTTAAAAACAAACACCTATCATGTGACGAAGCGTTGTAACTTCTTGTCTTATTACTACTTGATTCAAAATTTTTTTTTAAATGAAAATAACATCTTATAGCCACCTGATCGTTGATAAACCAAACAAGAACATACACTGGAAAAAAGAATCCCTATTCAGTAAATCATGTTAGGAGAACTGGATAACCACATGTAAAAGACTGAACCTGGACCTGCACCTCTCACCACTTACAGCAATTGATTCGAGATAGATAAAAGATTTAAATCTTAAGCAAGAAACAATAAAAATCTTTGAAGAAAGTGTGGGGAAAACACTTGAAGATACCGACCTGGGGAAATACTTCATGAAGAAGATTTCCATGGCAATTTCAACAACAACACAAATAAACAAATGGGACTTAATTAAACTGAATATCTTCTGTACAGCTAAGGAGATAACAACCAAAGCAAATAGTCAACCTTCAGAATGGGAAAAGGTATTTGCATATTATGAATGGGACAAAAGCGTGATAACTAGGATCTACAGAGAACTCAAGTTAACAAAAAAAGACCCAATAATCCTACATATCACTGGGCAAGACACATGAATAGAACCTTCTCTAAAGAAGACAGATAAATGGCTAACAAACATATGAAAAAATGCTCATCATCCCTAATCATCAGAGAAATGCAGATCAAAACTATCCTGAGATATCGCCTAACCCCAGTAAGAATGGCCCACATCACAAAGTCTCAAAGTTGCCATCGCAGGCATGGATGTGGAGAGAAAGGAACACTTTTACACTGTTGGTGGGACTACAAACTAATATAACCCTTTTTTTTTTTAAGAGACAAAGTCTTATTTTATTGCCCTCAGTAGAGTGCTATGACATCACAGCTCACAGTAAGCTCCAACTCCTGGGCTTAGGCAATTCTCTTACCTCAGTGTCCTGAGTACCTGGGACTACAGGTGCCCGCCACAACACTTGGCTATTTTTTTGTTGCAGTTTGGCTTGGGCCAGGTTCAAACCTGCCACCCTCAGTATATGGGGCCGGTGCCCTACCCACTGAGTCACAGGCGCCACCCCAATATAACCTTTTTGGAAGGAAGTATGGAGAATCCTCAAAGAACTCAAATTAGGCCGCCCATTCGGTCCTGCAATCCCATTACTAGACATCTACCTCGAGGAAAAAAATCCTTTTATCATAAAGACACTTATACTAGACTATTTGTAGCAATTCAATTTACAATTACCAAAATGTGGAATGGCCTAAATGCCTCCGACCCAGGAATGGTGTGTATGTGTACCATGGCATACTACTCAGCCATTGAAAAATGGAGACTTTATATCTTTTGTGTTAACCTGGATGGAGGTGGAACACATTCTTGTAGGTGAGCTAATACCAAAAATGAGGGAGTAGGGGGTGGGGAGGGGGGGATGGGGGGCCTGACACAATTACAAGAGGGACTCTTCCTAACAAATGCAATCAGTGTAACCTAATTCTTGGTACCCTCAATGAATCCCAAGCAATAAAAAAATAGCTTTCTTGAAATATAATTTATCTACCATATAAACCATACATTTATCATATTATTTTTAAGCTCTTTTTTGTTTGTTTATAGGTGTGTGTGTAACTATCACCATAATCTTTTCATCACTTCAGACAGAAACCCTGTACCACTTATTTATTTCTCCCCAGACCTAAACAACTGTTAGTCTTCTTTCTGTCTCTATAATTTTGCTGTTCTGAGTATTTTATACCGATGTAATCATATAGTATCTGGTCTTTTGTGTCTTCTTTCACTTAGAATGTTTTCAAGGCTTGTCTGTGTTGCAGCACATATCCAGACTTCATTGTTTTTTGTGGCTGCATGTTATTCCATGGTACGGATATGCCACATTTTGGTTATCATTTAATGGACATTTGAACTGTTTATACCTTTTGGCTGTTATAAATAATGCTACTATAAATATTTGTGTACAAGCTTCTTGTGGACACATGATTTTATTTCTCTTGGGTACATACCTAGGAGTAGAATTACTGGGCCATATGGTAATTCTGTGTTGAATCCTTTGAGAGACTTCCCTAGTTTTCCAAAATGGCCATACAATCTTACATTTCTACCAACAGTATGTGAGGATTCTCATTTCTCTATATCCCTGACAACAGTTGTTATTTTTCGCTTTTGTTTTTTCTTTTTAAATTTTATTATAGCTGTGTGCGCTCTCATTCATAGTTTTGATTTGCATTTGTCTAATGATGGATGAGGCTGGAAATATCTTCCTGTTCTTATTGGCCATTTGTATATCTTCCTTAGAAACGTCCATGTGTCTTTTATTTTTAATATTCAATCTCCTTAAGCTTCCTCTGTGAGATGTAGTTGCAATGCCTACTTGTTAATAGGAGGAGATGAAACAGGACATACGTGTATTTAGCTTCCAGCTTCCAATGGGGGATTCTAATTATTACACATCTCTGAGCCTCCATTTTCTCATCTCTATTGTTCTAAAATTCTGCAATTTTTCTCCTCCTATATCACAGTTATGATATAAAAGTAATCACTGATATTTAATGTTAAGTGTTTTGTGTTCTATCTTAATGAACAGCCTTGCTTGATTCCTGCCACTTTTTATCTTGGTATTTGATGTTGACCCTCCCCTACCTGAAGCATTAATGGCCGTGACACGGAACCCTTCCTGGGAGTTCATTTGGAGACACAGAGTGCAAAGCTTGGATTCCGGGGAGCACAAGGCTGGCATTAAAAGTCTGTTATGTGGAACCCAAAATTCATAGTCGGCAATCACTTATACAGAACCTGCTATGTGCCACGTGCTATATATGTATGTGTAGACATATATGTGTGTGCGTGCACGCCCATTTATTCATCATGCAAAATTTTTGTGGAATAAATGAAGTGAACAAATACTGACTGATTACCTACTGAGTTCTAGTCCCTGTGCCAGATGCTAGTAGTTTAATGGTGAGTCAAAAAGACAAAGTTTTTTCTACCTTCAGAGCCTACAATGTCGAGCAAGGATGTGTCTTTGCTCAAATAATCCCACAATGACTGTGGATTATATGCAGATAGATCCCCCCAATGAAAGTGTATTATACACAGATAGAAGCCTTGGGGGAGTGGACACAGTGCTATGCTTATGTCTGCTGGAGGGAATTCTGTTTCTGGAGAAGCAGTAACAACTGAGCTGAGAGGGGAAAGGCGTAACGGGTACCAGGATAGAGGGGTGAGGGGCCAGCGTCCTGTGGCTGGAGGAAGTAAGGCGAGGAGGAGAAACTGGACAATCTGAGTGGCTGGAGTGCAGACGGCAAAGGGAGGGTTCTGTGAGGGGAGAACCCTGTTAGCTGCATGAGGGGTCTTAGTCTTTATTCTGAGAGCGACAGAAAGTGATAAAGGATTGTAATTCAAGGAGTAGCGTGACTAGACCTTTTTTTTTCCACTCTGGCTGAAGTGTGGGAACACAAGGGAAGGGCGCCTGCAGGAACTGGGAGACCAGTAGACAGAGACTCAGGGAGCACATTGGAGGGTCCGAGTTAGCAGCGTGGACGGATGGCTGTGTGCTGGCATGGTTTGCCTTTGGAAGGCTTGGACATTTGTCTTCCCAGTCATGCTGTGGGCTGTCTTTCAGGTGCCAGCCAGCATCTGACAGGAAAAATCAATTTCCCGGACACACATGCGCATGACCCAGAAATACCAGCGTGGTAACGCCGAGCCCATCCCGAATGCTGTTTTCTCGTAAATCATGAATGGTCTGAGATGCAGCTCCCCTCGTGTTGCCACTTCATTCCTAGGTGTCCTGCAGGCCCTAACTTTATGTCCGGTCTCCTTCCTGAGTTCTTTCCCCACCTTTCTCCCCGCTTTGATCTCTCCTGTCTGGATTCTTATTGGGTTTTACAATCTCTTCCTCATTTGTGCTTTGCAAGGTCAGCGCCTTAGAGCCTTCACTGTGGCTGGGCCTCCTGCTGCCCAAGGTGAATATACCTTCCTATAACCTCAAGTTTCCGACAGCCGGGCTCTCCATGGGGAAGACCAACAGTAAGGGACAGCAGCATCGATTTCCATGAAATAATACACAGAACAAGAGATGTCAGACTTGTATTAGAATAGCTGAGCAAATATATTACATAAATAATCACTGAATTTAAATACATAGTTAGCACTGCCACTGAAAGGGGCTTTTCTATATTATTTTGTTTTGATGTTTGTCTATTCTCAATGCACCCAAGCACCTCTAAGAGTGCCTGGCATGCCGTAGTCACTCAATTAATGTTTGCTGAATGAATGGATGACTAGATGAAGGTCTAAGGAATGAATGAAAGCATCAGGATACTTTTTACATGCCAAGTGGTGTTCTGGGTGCTTAAGTTGGATAATTTCATTTAATCTTTATAGAAACCCTGAGAGCTGAGTTTATTATTACCCCTTTAAAGTTCTGTTGTCCCACAGAAATGTAATGTGAGACAACAATGGAATTTCAAATTTTCTGGTATCCACATTAAAAAAAAAAACAGGTTAAATTAGGTATCTAATGTCTTTTATTTAATACATATAAAATATAACTTTACCATGAGACCAATATAAAAATATTAGTAAGGCATTTGCATCCCTTTTTGATACTAAGCCTTTGAAACTCAGTGCATATTTCACATTTATGGTACATTTCACGACACAGCAGCCACACTTCTTGTGTTCAGTAGTCACATGTGACTACTTGCTGCCGAATCTGCCAGCAAAACTCTATTGCTCAGGACGGACTTTAATGTGCCCAAAGTCTGAAGGTAGCGAGTGGCAAATCTGGGGTTTAAATCTAGGCCTCTTGGCTCCAGATGTCTGGTCTTAATCACCATACCTGTTGCCTTCTAACGAGCTGCAATTTAGAGCAGATTTAAGAAACACCCAAATATAATCGGACAACTTATTAATCTTTAACCGATATCAAGTTTCAGTGAATATAACCGTGTGATTTTCAGAGGCTGAGTAGAAGCTTCTTTTCCAGTTGCTGCCGGACATTTTCTTGGAGCCAGCCTCCTCTGGGGCACACTGCCCTTGCTGGACGTCCAGACAGCACAGCGTGCTGCCAAAGCCCTTCCAAGGGGATGCCTCAGGCACGGCTTCTCTCTGTGATCTGTACCAATGGTACAAACAGTCCATTGTTTCTTCTTAAATTGTTTGAAGAAAGGGAAAGCCTGGCCTCCGTCCTGCCTTTTCTGACCAGGAGATTCCTTTTGTGTCCTCCGTGGCTTCCTTGCTATTCCTGATACTTTATGATCAAGCTGAATTGGAAAGATCAACAAGTGCCTTTTCCATCACTTCAAACTTAAGAGTTGTAGCATTTTAACATTTACATGGAACATTTTACTTTGTCAGCTGTTACAACCCTGGATATAATATTTTATTCTAGACAAAAACATTTTTTTTTAATTGTGTTAGGGTGTCACTCTGTTGTGAGGCTGCAGAGCAGTGGTGTCATCATAGCTCGCTGCAGCCCTGCACTCCTCGGCTCTCACAATTCTCCTGACTAGGGCTCCCGAAGGGCTGGGATTACAGGCATGAGCCACCAACCCAGCTAAAACTGATTTTTAAAAGGGGGAGTCTTGTCTTTTTTTTTTCCTGTTATAAATTAGTGCTTTTATCTTATAGATAAAAGAAATATTTACCATTTCTCCCATTTAGCCCTTGGTCTTTGCCTTACTTTTGTCTTGCCATGAAATAACTCCCAAATTTAAGAGTTTAAAACATCCATTTTATTTAAGTCATGATTTTTATGGGTCAAGAATTTTGCAAGAGCTCCACTGAGCAGTTCTGCTGTCAATGACCTGGCGTGGCTGGGGCAGGTGGGGAAAGATGTAGGGTCCTGTGCTATAGGATAATGTTCCAGTTAACCACAGACCATACATATGCAAGGCTGGCCATCAAGTAAGCTAAGGTTAATGTATTACTAAAGAAAAGATTGTGAAACAAACTTAGTGTAGCCTAAGCATATGGTGTTTATGAAGTCTGCAGTAATGTACGGTAATGCCCTCGCCCTTCACCTCCATTCACCACTCACTCATTAACCCACCCAGACCTAATCGCCTCGTATTAGGTCCTACCCCCCACTCTGTTGCACTGGGGATTAATTTTCCAACATGTGAACTTTGGGGGACACATTCAAACCATAGCACCATCTGTCCTATGGATCTGATAACAGTGTACTGCGACATGTCCCATAATTGCCAGAGCTAATATTTACATTTTCGCTACTATTTTCCCACATTTTTCTTGCTTCTTTAGTTGGTATTTTAGGCACTTTGAGACAAGAGATCATACTTCTTATTTCTTTGTGCTTACATTTGGCAAAGTATCTCGTGCGTAGTGAGCATTCCTGGCTCATAGTATATAACGTTTATTAAACTTCTGAGTGGGTTTGGTGACTAGGTATCGCTGGTGTGGGGTCCAAGGCCTTCCTCAGTGGTCAGGGAAAAGTGATCAATTTGTCATAGAGAGGTGGACATTTTCCTTCCGAGTTGCCATTAATTGCTGAGCTGATGGTCGATGGGGCACGGTTACAAAATGTTTACTCCAGAGTCATTGGTTTAGATGACACTCTGTACCAGCTAAAAGCCTTTAAACCAATATTTGAAACTGTTAGTTCCTTTTAGTAGTTTTACCTCTAAGTTGAGGCTATTCTGGTTAATGGAGTCCTGAAGTTACTAAAATTTCTTGCTTTGTTTGTTCCGGTTAATTTTAAAAGCACCTTGTCTTAAACACGTGTGTGTTTACGCTAGGAAGATTGAACTTAAATAAATTATTTAAATTTGGACTATTGTAGTGATGTTGGATGGTTTTTGTTTTGATATTTGTTACAGGGTCCTTTTACAAATTTAAAGATTTAGGAAGAAAAGTTTATAGGATATTTAAAATTCTTTTTTAAAAGGCTACACTTGGGATTGTCTGTGCGTTAGCATTCTGTGTGGTGAAGTGGGAACTACTTGGGTCAACTTTGTGACTAGCTTTAAACTTTTTCCCCAACCAACTCAAATCTTCTAATTTGTGAGAGTTTCATTTCTCCGTAATATTGCTTTCCCCATGTTGAATAACTCACACTTTTCTTCTACTGATTGGTGTTAACTGAACAGAGAAGTCCCACCTGATTCCCACCTGAGTCCCACCTTGCTTTGCCCAGCTGGATGTGAGTTTGGGCACAGTATAATATTTAATGAGGAGAGTGGAACTCTTCCATTAATTAATTCTTCCATTAATAATTTCGTGAGTTTCGTGATGTCTTTTTGGTCAATTCTTCCATTAATAATTTTGTGAGTTTCGTGATATCTTTTTGGTCAAACTAATGTGCTAATTAACCAATGACATCCGGCCGCAAGGTAGAAGCTATCAGGACAAAGCTTCCTCTTTCTTTCTTGGTAATGGCTCTTGTACACACATCTGTATCATTTGGAGAAGAGTTAAAGACACAGCAGCATCAATATTAATGGAAATCCCATCAGCTGGGTATCAAAAGAAGTGGATCAAATTAAAAACTCTAACCCAGGCTGGGTGCTGTGGCTCACTCCTGGGAGGCTGAGGTGGGTGGATTGTCTGAGCTCAGGAGTTCAAGACCAGCATGAGCAAGAGCAAGACCCCATCTCTAAAAACTAGCCAGGTGTTGTGGTGGGCGCCTGTAGTCCCAGCTACTTGGATGGGTGAGGCAGGAGGATCGCTTGAACCCAAGAGTTTGAGGTTGCTGTGAGCTATGATGCCACAACACTGTACTGAGGGTGACAAAATAAGACTCTATCAAAAAACAAACCAAACCAAACAATAAAGAAACAACAAACCCACACACTTTCCTTGGTATTAAAAATTACAAATTTAATCATCCATTTATTAAAGTTGGCAATATTGAGGGCTGTGTTTTGTTTGCTTTCATTGTGTTTCCATTACAACTTAAGGATTATATCCATGAAGTGAAGCACGTTACCGATTGTCATTATTCAGTTGACCACACAACCTTTCCAGCACCTCTTCTTTTTGCCTGGAAAGTTGATTCACTTTTTGTTCATAAATAACTTAAGAAGTGCTTCAACAGTGTTTGGTGCATTCTGATTTTAGGACGTGATTTAAAATAAGTCTAATTTACTAAAAATTTCAGATGCTTTCACAAGTATTTGGGGATCAGGAATTGGTAGCATACCCAGGGAGGGATAAATCAAGACACCAAAGGAATGTCCATAGCCTGTTTTCAAGTACAAAAAAGATGCCATTATGGCTTTCAAAAGTGTTTGAAAATTAAATGTTTGATTTATTAGGGCTGTATACACACAAGGCTCAAATTATTCATGTATCATTTGGAAAATGTAAAATGCGTAATGTTCCGACATTATGTGATAATTGCTATTCTAATATATAGCGTCTACTAAATCTTTCCGGGAGCGGGTGAGGGTGGCATTGATATACAGGAGCACATGCTTTGTGTGCAAGTAAATCATTCTTCCATTGAATTAAGGCCAAGAAAGGAGCATTGAGTGGAACTTAAAATGCTATTACAGTATCTGGTGCTGTTCTAATCAAGAAATATGTAGCAGTACTAGTGACAAATGGGCAGAAATACACAAAAATCCACTAAGGAGAAAATGCAATCAGAGATTTATCAGTAAGGCTTTTTATGAAATTTCCAGGAATCATGGCCATCACTCAGTAGAGTTGCTTTTCAAGGTTGATGCCATCTTAATTCTTCCTCTTCCTTGGCCCCCCTCTAATGACATGCATTAGAGTCACTCTTTTTTTTGTGGGTGCCTATTCTTTAGTGGGTTGGAGTCTTCCTGGTCTATCACTAGCCAGACAGTAAAAATTGAGCAAATTGCTTCACCCACTAAGCTTTAGTTTCCTATGTGCAAAATGGGAATACTAGTCGTGGCAAATTTGTAAGATTAATGTGAGTAAATGAGACAATACATGTAAAACACTCAGCATGGCCTGGCCCACAGTGTCACTCCCTATTGCTCCTATTATTATCCACCTTCTGAGGTTACCTGCCCACATTATTTTGCCACA
The DNA here is from genome assembly GCA_963575145.1 of Galago senegalensis. Lineage (NCBI taxonomy): Eukaryota > Metazoa > Chordata > Mammalia > Primates > Galagidae > Galago > Galago senegalensis. The sequence continues at coordinate 1,264 of CAUYTI010000362.1, read as the reverse complement.
GAGTGAAAGAGTGAATTGTAAAAGGGACTGGAAAAATAATTAAGGAGGGGCTACAGAATTGGTGATTTTATCCCCTAAATACTAATGCATACAAATGAGACTCCCTAAGCAGGCATGCGGATGTGAGAGGCCTAACTCACTGCCTGTAGCAACTGGTTGACAAACTCCCGAGTCATCTCCATCAGTGATAGAAAGAAGCTCCAGATTGCACTATTTGAGTGTAGTCTGACCTGTATCAGGGAACTCAGTTCCTGCCCTTGACAATGTAGAGCAGGGGAAGGGGGAGTGCCGACTTAAAATCACACCTCTTTTCTTTCCACAAAGTCAGAAGTCATAGAGACAGGCAGGACATTTCATCTGAGGAAGGTGACATACGCAGGTGCACTGGGACTGTAGAAGTGAGAGGAGGCAGACTTGGCCAGGACTCTCTGTGTCTGTATGTGATGGTGACTTCATTCATTGCCTTCAAGAGCTAACACTATGAGGAGTATTTACTCTATTAATCACTAACACTGGAGAAAACCCAAAGATCCATGAAAAAAATCGTACATCTCTTGCTCTTGAGGATCTTACCGGCTAAAAGTTGGGAGTTCTGAGGAGTTCTAGAAATGCCAACATCACACACGCAAGGAAGGACCTACCAATGCGAGGGCGTGGGGAGGCTGCCACCCCACAGACACCCGTCTGGATTTCCTTGTGCTCATTGTCCTGTCCTTACTCTTTAACACCATGAGTACTGAAGCCCTGGTATCTTGTTTTTAAATTTCAGGTTAATATGAGGGTACAAATGGTTAGGTTACATTGTTTGTATTTCTAAAGTAAAGTTCAAGTTGTTTGTATTTACTTGGATGGAGCTAAAGCACATTCTTCTTAGTAAAGTATCACAAGAATGAAAAGTGAGTATCTAATGTACTCAGTACTCATAAGCCCTGGTGTTTTACTGGTGCAAGTTGGTGCCAGGGGGAGGGAGACTCCAGATACTAGTGGAGCTAAGGCTAGCAGCACATACTCCAAAACAATGGTTCTTAAACTTTTTATTCACAAGACCCACCCCGACTTGAGGACTCCAAAAAGCTTTTGTTTATGAGTATTGTCTCTGTCGATATTTACCATGTTAGAAATTAAAATTTTTTTTTTTTTTTGAGACAGAGCCTCAAGCTGTCCCCCTGGGTAGAGTGCCATGGCTTCACTGCTCACAGCAACCTCCAACTCCTGGGCTCAAGCGAGTCTCCTGCCTCAGCCTCCCAAGTAGCTGGGACCACAG
>CAUYTI010000359.1:0-14183 GCA_963575145.1 Galago senegalensis | reverse complement strand
GCTCAAGTGAGTCTTTTGCCTCCGCCTCCCAAGTAGCTGGGACCACAGGTGCCCACCACAACGCCGGCTATTTTTTGGTTGCAGCCGTCATTGTTGTTTGGCGGGTCCGGGCTGGGGATTCGAACCCGCCACCTTAGGTGTACATGGCTGGCGCCTTAGCCGGTTGAGCTATAGGCGCCGAGCCTAATCTTTTTTTTTTTTGAGACAGACTCTCACTCTATTCCCCTGGGCAGAGCGCTGTAGCATCATAGCTCACAGCAATCTCAAACTCATGGACTCAAGTGATCTTCTTGTCTTAGACTCCCAAGTATCGGGGACTATAGGTGTGAGCCCAGCTCTGCCTTTTCATTTAACATAAAAACATTTTCTGGCTCAGCACCTGTGGCTCAAGTGGCTAAGGTGTCAGTCACATACTAACCCTAAGATGGCAGGTTCAAATCCAGCCCGAGCCCACCAAACAACAATGATGGCTGCAATCAAAAAATAGCCAGGCGTTGTGGCAGGTGCCTGTGGTCCCAGCTACTTGGGAGGCTGAGGCAAGAGAATCGTTTAAACCTAAGAGTCTGAGGTTGCTGTGAGCTATGACGCCATGGCACTCTATGTCTGAGGGTGGCATAGTAAGACTCTGTCTCAAAAGAAAAAAAAAGCACTTTCTGGGCTTCTAAACAATTTTCCTGTTGAATTCACTATGTATGTTGACTATATGTAACAGGATAGCTAACTGGATACATAACATTCCATCCTGCTGATGAACTGTCATCTTAGTAATGTAGAACCTCCATTGTGATCCAGCGTGAAAGCAAACCACATGCCAACTCCTGTTCTTTTCTTCCTCATCCCTAGGAGATGTTCTGTGAAGGTCAAGTGTGCAAACAGACATTCCAGAGAGCCTGATCCATACCCAGCAGCAGAACCCACTTGTGGCTGCAGCTTCATGCTGAATTACATTGCAGGATGAACAGATGTTAACCTGCCCTGTTTGGTGATGGGGGGCCTTGTGGGTGGAGAAATGTCACACAGCGTGTATCAGAAGTCATCTGGATTGTGGGCAAGGTGCTCAGTTCTCATAAACCTGTCCAAACCACTCTGAAGTTTTCCTTTCTAAATTTAGCAGTTTAAAAAATATTAGAAGGCATTCTAGGTGCATAAGGAAAATACCAATGAATAAAATGTAATTCCTGCCTTCAAGGTCAGTGAGGAAGCTGGAAAAAACAAGCGACCTGAATAGTGGTGCTAAGTATAGGCAGCTACAAGAGCTCAGGAGGAACAAACTTGACTTTGAGGGATGGGCAGGTCTGGGGTGGTGGAGGTGATCTTTAAGCTAAGGTCTGAAGCCTAGATAAGCTGGTGCAATTGGGAGGCGATTTTGGTGACAGACTAGAGGTAAGTTGGAAGGATGTTTGAAGAACTGAAAAGATCACTTTAGCTGGAGCATGGGGTATGGGGGGGTGGCAAAGGAGAGGAGTGACAGACTAGGACCCCGTCACAAAGGGAGTTGAAAGCCAAGTTAAAAAGGCGAAAGTTCGTCCCCTAAAGAACAGAAAGATGAAGATGGGTATCAGACAGGGGCTCTTCACGGTCAGGGTTGCCTATAGAACAAAAGCCAGGCTGCGGAGGGAAGGAAGGATTGCAGGCTGGGAGAAGGTGTGATTCTGGAGACATTTTAGAAAGCCCTGCTAGAGGCTCGGCGCCTGTGGCTCAACCGGCTAAGGCGCCAGCCACATACACCTAAGGTGGTGGGTTCGAATCCAGCCTGGGCCCACCAAACAACAACGATGGCTGCAACCAAAAACTAGCTGGGCGTTGTTGCGGGCGCCTGTGGTCCCAGCTACTTGGGAGGTTGAGGCAGGAGACTCGCTTGAGCCCAGGAGTTGGAGGTTGCTGTGAGCTGTATGAGCTGTAATGCCATGGCACTCTACCCAGAGGGATAGCTTGAGGCTCCGTCTCAAAAAAAAAAAAGAAAGCCCTGCTAGAAACAGGGGCAGGGGGGACAAGAGGCTATTGGTCAGGAGCACTTGGAGCCCGAGTCCCCAAAATGGAGAAAGGACTCCAGGTAGGGACTGGAGAGAAACAGCCACTTACTCAGGAAGTAAAATCCATAGGCTGAGGTGACTAACGAGATGCAGGGCTGGGGGAGGGGGAGGAATCAGGGGGGATGCCCTGTTTGGGGTTCAGGCAGCCACAGGAAGGATGAAGCCCTCCAGGGAGAGGGCAGCACCAGCACAAGAGGGAAGAGGAGTCGGAGCTTAAGAGACCTTGAGGCGCCTCTGCCCAGGGACGGGGAGGCTATGCCAAAGGTGGGGGTGACACTCAGGCAGATGGGTCTGGAGATGTACAGATGGTCCAGCACATCCTGGGACTGCCCAGAATATTGTGTTTAAAGTGAGAAGAGGGAAACCTAACCTGCAGAGAAGGGACGACCAGAGAGGCTGGATAAGCCAGGGAGGCCAAGCTCGAGGGGATGCCTGGCACTCACCGAGGTGCCCAAGATAGGAATGAGGCCTGCTCGGAGGATCTTGCCTCCTTGGAGAGGAGAGTGCAGGGGCACACCTGGTGCTGAAACAGCATGTGGAGGGGCGCGGGGCTGGTTGGAGGTGAGGGAGTGCGGACAGTGACTGGTGGAGAAGCAGAAGGAACAGGGTGGAAGTTGCAGGGAGCCTTGGGAGGGGGCACCTGGGCAAAACTGGTGGACTCCAGAGTGCGTGCTGGATAAGAAGAGTTAGGAAATGGCCACTGTGAACTTCCTGAGCGCTAACTATGTGCTAGGCACTAGGCTGGGCATTAGGAATACAATGGAGGAGTCTTTATTTTTAAGAGGCTTATAGTTAGCTGGTGATGACAGAATTTAGGAAGAAATAAAAATCTGTGTATCAGATATAACTCTTATTTCCAGTAACGTAAAGTAACTTGGGTTATTTTTTGTTGTTTCTCTCTTTTTTTTTGAGACAGACCACTTTATAGAGTACTATAGTGTCATAGCTCACAGCAACCTCAAGCTCTTGGGGTCAAGTGATCCTTTTGCCTCAGTCTCCCAAGTAGCTGGGACTATAGGTGCCTGCCACAATGTCCAGCTATTTCTTTTTTAAAGACGGGGTCTCGTTCTTGCTCAGGCTGGTCTCAAACTGGTGAGCTCAGGCAGTCCACCTGCCTTGGGCCTCCCAGAGTGTTAGTGTTATAGGCATGAGACACCATGCCTGGCTACTGTTGTTTCTTTTCTTTTCTTTTCTTTTTGAGACAGAGTCTTAAGCTGTCATCCTGGGTAGAGTGCCCTGATGTCATAGCTCACAGCTCACAGCAACCTCAAACTCTTGGGCTTAAGCAATTCTCTTGCGTCAGCCTGCCTAATAGCTGAGACTATATAGACACTTGCCACAATGCCCAGCTATTCTTAAAGCTGGCACAGTTGGGAGGACTGCTTGAGGCCAGCAATTCGAGATCAGCCTGGGCAACACGATGAGATCCCCATCTCTAAATATATGTATATACAAAATTTATTAATTTTCTTGGGACATTAATGGTATCCTGGTGGAATGCTTTAGTAGCGCCTATCTATTAAAGGTATACTAACATATTTATAGGAAAAAAATATGTCTGGAACACACATTGAAATATTTTTTTAAAAAACCAAAAAATTAGGGTATAAAAAAGAGTTACAAAATTTTTGATAATGTATTTAAACTGGGTATATGTGGGTTAATTAAGCCAGTCTCTCTACATTTGTGTATATTTGGAAATTTCCCATGCATCTGAGAAGGAAAAAAAAGTACCTACCTCCAACTTCCCAACCCAAATTTTTCTTTCTTTCTTTTTCTTTTTTTTTTTTTTTGTTTTTTTAAGACAGAGTCTCACCCTGTCATCTTGGGTAGAGTGCTATGCCTACATAGCTCACAGCAACCTCAAACTCTTGGGCTCAAAAGGTTCTCTTGCCTCAGCATCTCAAGTAATTGGGACTACAGATACCCAACACAATGCCTGGCTAGTTTTTCTCTTTTTAGGAGAGACGGGGTTGGCTCAGCACCTGTGGCTCAAGTGGCTAATGTGCCAGCCACATACACCTAAGATGGTGGGTTCGAATCCAGCCCGGGCCCGCCAAACAACAATGATGGCTGCAACCAAAAAATAGCCAGGCATTGTGGCGGGGCACCTGTGGTCCCAGCAACTTGTGCTGAGGCAGGAGACTCGCTTGAGCCCAGGAGTGGGAGGTTGCTGTGAGCTATGCCATGGCATTCTACCCAGGGGGATAGCTTGAGACTCTGTCTCAAAAAAAAAAAGAAAGAGAGATGGGGTCTTGCTCTTGCTTAGTCTGGTCTTGAACTCCTGAGCTCAGTCTGTCCATCACCTTGGCCTCCCAGAGTGTTAGGATTATAGGTGTGAGCCAACAGGCCTGGCCTCCAAATTTTTCTTACTATTCCTCTGATACTACGAGCATGTGGTTTCATCCCAAAGTTTAACAGATGACAGTTTGGCCAAAATGTCTTACAACCACATGACTAGTGTCACCAGATTTTCACCTATAAACGTCAGATGCTCTACTCTTGCTGCCAAGTCTATTAAAAAAGTTTTGCATTTTAAGGACTTAACATCCTACCATCAGAAACTAAATTCTGGCATAGCACGGTGGCTCATACCTATAATCCTAGCACTCTAGATCAGGAGTTTGAGACCAGCCTGAGGAAGAGACCCCATCTCTACTAAAAACAGAAAAACTAGCTGGGCATGGTGTTGGGCATTTGTAGTCCCAGGTACTTAGGAGGCTGAGGCAGGAGGAACGCCTGAACCCAGGAGTTTGAGGTTGCTGTGAGCTAGGCTGATGCCAGGGTACTCTAGCCTGAGCAACAGAGTGAGGCTCTGTCTCAAAAAGAAAAAAAAAAAAAAGAATTCTAAATTTTCTATAAGGTAGGTTAGCATCCAGTAATAGAGACTGTGACTAATAATAATTTAAACACATAGAGCTTTTTGTATAACAGGTGGAGAGAGGAGTCCAACAGGAGGAGATGGTGGGTCTATGCCTCTTGTGCCCCAGCCCTTATGTACACAGAGGAGGAATACATAGGACAAACAAGTCCTCTCCCCAGGGAAAGACCAGAATGTGCCCAAGGGCAGGATTTATGGTAAGTATGTGAAAGTAAAGATCTTAGAGGCATTCCCAGAACTGGGGATAATCAGAGTCCACATGAGGGATTAGCGTTAGAGACAGATTGCTTCATTTTCCACAATATATGAGGAGATTTATTGTGGGAATTGGCTCAGGAGGTTAAGGAGACCCAGAAGCCCCAAGATAAGCTGTCTGCAAGCTTGAGAACCAAGAAAACCAGTCCTGAGAACTAGGGACTCTGATGTCTGAATACAGGAGAAGATGGACGGCCCAGCTCAGGAAGAGAGAGAGAGAATTGACCCTTCCTCCACCTCTTTGCCCTATTAGGGCCCCAGTGGACTGGATGAGGCCCCTCCACATTGACGAGGGCAGATCTTTATTCAGCCTACTGATTCACATGCTGATCTCTCCCAGAAACACCCCTGGACACTCCCATAAATCATGTTTCTACCCAGCATCCTTTAACCCACTCAAGTTGACACATAAAATTAACCATTACGACCATCTATTATATGAAATGTTCCAATTTTTAGTATATGTGCTGCTGAAGCAACCACTATATGAAATGTTCAGAATAGGGCGGCACCTATGGCTCAAAGGAGTAGGTGCTGGCCCCATATGCTGGAGGTGGCGGTTCAAATCCAGCCCTGGCCAAAAACTGAAAAACAAAAAAACAAAGAAATGTTCAGAATAAGCAAGTGCAGAGACAGAAGGTAAATTAGAGATTACTGGGGGCTGAAGAGTTGAGGAGAATGGGGAGTTAATGATTATGGGTGCAGAGTTGCCGTTTGGAGTGTTGAAAACATTTTGGAAGCATGGTATGGCGCCGGTAGTACAGTGGTTACAGCGCCAGCCACATACACCGAGGCTGTCAGGTTCCAACCTGGCCCAGGCCAACTAAACAACAATGACAACTGCAACCAAAAAATAGCCAGGCATTGTGGCAGGTGCCTGTAGTCTCAGCTACTTGGGAGGCTGAGGCAAGAGAATCGCTTAAGCCCAAGAGTTTGAAGTTGCTGTGAGCTATGACGTTACAGCACTCTACCAAGTGAGACTCTGTCTCAAAATAAATAAATAAAATTTAAAAAGGTTAATTTTAAGTTACATGAATTTCATGTAAAAAAAAAAAAACAAGTAAAGAGGTCACCCCCGGTATTAGTCTGCTTGGGCTGGGCAGGGGAAAAAAGGCCTATCTTTCCCTCTCACCTGTCACAAGGGGACCCATCCTTGTTGTGGCTCAGGCCCCTACAGCAGAAGACAGATTAACAAGAGAAAAGCATACAGGTGTGTATGGAAGTTTCCATACACATTTGGGACTTCATGGAAGTTTTACATGACATAGGAGCCTTTAGGAATGAAGACCCAGGGAGGTGCCTGTGGCTCAAGGAGTAGGGCGCTGGCCCCATATACCGAAGGTGGTGGGTTCAAACGTGGCCAAAAAAAAAAAAAAAAAAAGTGAAGACCCAGTGCATATTTTTACGCATAGGTCTGATAAAGTGTGGTCAGTCATGAAGAAGTGTGATTCGAGGACACAAGGGGCTCATGTTAATAAGCCAGGGGTAGCTTTACGAGGCCTGTCTGTTCAGACTTGTCTCTGTCCCTGTCTTCACAGATAAGGACATTCCCTGGGTATTAGGAGGGCACTTCTGGAAGGAGAATCTCATGACTTACTTCAGGGAGGTCAGCTTGGTTTTATGGGCTGCTTCAAGGAGAAGGGATGAGAGGGAGGCGAGGGTGACTTTCCCCTTGTGCTGTTTTCTCAAATGCCCAGGTGCCATATCTGGGGGCAGCATATCCTGAACTCCAGCCACTGGCGTAACAATGCAGCAGAGCGAGGAGCCTAAGCAACAGAAATTTACTTTCTCACAGTTCTGGAGGCAGGAAGTCCAAGATGGAAAGATGGAGGGGTGGGGACGTCTGGTTTCTCCGGAGGCTCTCTCTTTGTCTGGAGATAGCTGCTTTCTTGCTGTGAGCTCACTTGGCCTTTGCTCTGTGCCTACCCCTGCTGTTTCCTCCTCTTCTCAGGAGGACGCCAGCCAGATGAGATCAGGACCCCACTCTTATGGCCTCTTTTAACCTTAGTCACTTTGGCAAGGGTTCTATCTCAAATAGAGTCACATTAGGGACAAAGGTTTCAACCATATTTTCCTTTTTTTTTGTTTTGTTTTTTTTGGCTGGGGCTGGGTTTGAACCCGCCACCTCCAGCATATGGGGCCGGCGCCCTACCCCTTTGAGCCACAGGCGCCACCCTCAACCATATTTTTCTTTTTCTTTTTTTGTGAGACAGAGTCTCAAGCCATCGCCCCGGGTAGAGTGCCATGGTGTCACAGCTCACAGCAACCTCTAACTCTTGGGTTCAAGCAATCCTCTTGCCTCAATTTTTTTCTATTTTTAGTACAGACAGGGTCTCATTTTTTGCTCAGGCTGGTCTCAAACTTCTGAGCTCAAACTATCCACCCTCCTCGGCCTCCCAGAATGCTAGGATTACAGGTGTGAGCCACTACACCCAGCTCAAGTTTCAGCTGTTAATGGAAAAAAAAAAAAACTCTCTAAAATAATTTAAAGAGGTTTATTCTGAGCCACATGTGTGTGATCAACCCGGAGTACATGACCTTAAGAGGTCCTGAGAAAAATGTGCCTGTGGTAACTGGGTTACAATTTGGTTTTATACATTCATGGAGACGGGAATTAATGACATGTAAGACTCTAAGTCAACACATTGGGTCACTGGTTAGGCCCCAAAAGGCAGGACATCTCTAAGAGGATGGGACATATAGGTTATAGATGAGTTGAAAGATTCTTCGATTTGTAACTGGTTAAGGAAACAAAGGTCTGTCTCAAAGGTTTGGAATGTTTTAATTTAAGATGACCACAATCGGAAATCAGAGACAAACCACCAGACATTTACCTAACTCCAGTGATCTGTTGAGCAAATTGATGGCCTGCTGGCGTGGTGTGAGCCTTAGGCCTGCTAATGAGTTACTAAGGGTATTTCCAAGAAGGAAAGGGCACGCAGGACAAGGCATAGCTGACCTCCCCTCTCACAGCCAGCAACTTAACTTCAGTTAAGCATTTCTGCAGTCCCTTTGCCCAAGAAGAAGAGGTCCACTCAATCAGTTTGGGGGTTCAACTTTAGTTCATACAACCTATGAGTTGGGGGAGGGGAACACATTTCGGTTCCTAACTCCTGAGGATGTGGAGGAATGAGCCAGAGTAAAGACTTAAGGGCACAATGTAAAGAACAAGTCAACACCCCAGGGGCTCAGGCCTGTAATCCTAGCACTTTGGGAGGCCAAGGCAGGAGGATTATTTAAGGCCTGTATTTGTCCTCCACCCTGGGCAACACAGTGAGACCCTATCTCTACAAAAAATAATTAGACAAGCATTGTGGTATAGGCCTGTAGGCCCATCTACTCAGGAGGCTGAGGCAGGAAGACAGCTTCAGCCTAGGAATTTGAGGCTGCTGTGAGCTATGATCACACCACTGCACCACAGCCTAGGCAACAGAGACCCTGTCTCAAAACAAAATATTAGTAGAGCTAAACCTTACAATTATAATCATGTTGAGAAAAGCAATGGTTTCCCAGCTCTACCAAGAGGTCCAAGCATCTCCCCTCCTTTTTTCCCATTCCTGCTGTCCCCCACTCGTTTTCTCTCCCTTCCTCTCCTTCAAACCTCATGACTTGAAAATGTTTTGTTATTGGTAGTGAGTTTTTTTGGTAGAGACCGGGCCTCCCTATGTCATCCAGGCTAGTCTTGAACTCCTGACCGTAAGGGATTCTCCCGCCTGGACCTCCCACAGTACTGGGATCACCGGCTGGCCTCACTCAGGCAGCCCACCGCATCCAAGTGGGGACTTGTCTGCAGTTTTAACTCTGTCCCTTATCCTCCCACAGATGGGCTCTTTCTTTAGGCATTTTAAGTGTTAGAAATAAAGCAGAAAAATGTGGCTTCTAAGCAAGGCTCCCCGCTCTTCTCTCCAAGCGGCGCATGGCCGGCCGCGGAGGCTCAATTTGGCTCCAATTCTGAACGTGAAAGGTCCAGGAACTCGCGCCCCTGGCGAGGACTTCGCGGCGGTCCGAGGCGTCCAGCAGGGGGCAGCCGCGGGCCGGGTTTGGGCCTCCTGGGAAGACCGGGCGGGGGGTCAGGAAAAGCCGGGCCCGCGTGGGGCGGGCGGCTCGGACACCAGAGGAGAGGGAGCTCCCGGGCCCCTCTCGAGGAGCTGCACCCTGGGAAGGACGGAGGGCCCTTGCTCTTTGGTCTTTATTATGCAGATTTTAAAAAATGTGGTAAAAATATGCATAACATAAAATTGACCACTTTAACCGTTTTTTAAGCATACAGTACAGTGGCATTAAGTACATTTACGTTGCTATGCAACCATCACTAATCTCCATCTTCAGAACCTTCCTGCGGTCCCAAACCGAAACCCTGTTCCTATTAAACACGACCTCTCGTTTCCTCCTCTGCCCAGCTCCTGGCACCCACTGGTCTATCTTCTGTCTCTGCAAACCTGGCCACTTGAAGCACCCCAGACAAAGGGAATCACACAGTTATTTGTCCTCGTGTTTTATTTTACTCAGCATAAATCACAGTTTGCCCATGTGGTAACATGCGTCAAAATGTCCTTTTTTGTTAAAGCTGACTAGTTTGTGGCAGGCACCTGTAGTCCCAGCTACTCAGGAGGCTGACGCAGGAGGATCACTTAAGCCCAAGACGTTGAGGTTGCCGTGAGCTATGATGCCAAGCACTCTACTGAGGATGACAAAGTGAGATTCTGTCTAAAAAAAAGATAGTGGGCTTGGCACCCATAGCACAGTGGTTATGGTGCCACATACACTGAGGGTAGAGGGTTCGAACCCGGTCCCAGCAAACTAAACCACAATGACAATTATAACAACAACAAAAAATAGCCTGGTGTTGTGGTGGGAGCCTGTAGTCCCAGCTGCTCGGGAGGCCGAGGCAAGAGAATCACTTAAGCCCAAGAGTTTGAGGTTGCTGGGACGCTATAGCACTACTGAGGGCGACATAGTGAGAGTCTGTATCAAAATAAATAAATAAAAGGTAATGAAGAAAGGAGGCTTTTTGGTGATGGTTCCACGGGCTCTCTTAGCAGCGTGGTGTCGGCTTCTGCTCCTGGTGAGGGCTTCAGGCTGCTTCCACTCATGCCGGAAGAGGAAGCAGGGCCAGTGTGTGCAGAGATCACATGAGGGGGGGAGTGCGCCTACTTAAGGATGAGCACATGTAAGTCAGGCACTTTCATTTTTTTGGAGATAGTCTCACTGTGTCACCCTGGGTAGAGTGCTGTGGTGTGACAGCTCGCAGCAACCTCTAACTCTTGGGCTTAAACAATTCTCTCACCTAAGCCTCTCAAGCAGCTGGGAAAACAGGCTCCCTCGACAACACCCAGCTATTTTTTGTTTCAGTTGTCATTGTTGTTTATTTATTTATTTATTTATTTTTTGAGACGGAGCCTCAAGCTATCCCCCTGGGTAGAGTGCTGTGGCATCACGCTCACAGCAACCTCCAACTCCTGGGCTCAAGCGAGTCTCCTGCCTCAGCCTCCCAAGTAGCTGGGACTACAGGTGCCCGCCACAATGCCTGGCCATTTTTTTTTTTTTGGTTGCAGCCATCATTGTTGTTTGGTGGGCCCGGGCTGGGGATTCGAACCTGCCACCTTAGGTGTATGTGGCTGGCGCTGAGCCGTCATTGTTGTTTAGATGGCCCGGGCTGGGTTCAAACCCGCCAGCCTCTGTGTATGTGGCTGGCTCTGTAACCACTGTGCTACAGACACTAAGCCAGGTCAAGCTCTTTTTTTTTTTTTTTCAGTTTTGGGCGGGGCTGGGTTTGTACCTGCCACCTCTGGCATAGGGAACCGGCACTCTACCCTTTTGAGCCACAGGCGCTGCCCAGGTCAAGCTCTTTTTAACAACCAGCTAAGCAGCTTGGTGCCTGTGGCTCAAGTGGCAAGGGGCCAGCCACATACACCTAAGGTGGTGGGTTCGAATCCCCAGCCTGGACCCGCCAAACAACAATGACAACTGCAACAACAAAAAAAATAGCTGGGCGTTGTGGCGGGCTCCTGTGGTCCCAGCTACTTGGGAGGCTGAGGCAGGAGACTTGCTTGAGCCCAGGAGATGGAGGTTGCTGTGAGCTGTGATGCCACAGTACTCTACTCAGGGGGTCAGCTTGAGGTTCTGTCTCAAAAAAAAAAAAAAACCTGGGCGGCACCTGTGGTTCAAAGGAGTAGGGTGCTGTCCCCATATGCCGGAGGTGGTGGGTTCAAACCCAGTCCTGGCCAAAAAATGAAAAACAAACAAACAAACAAACAAAAAAACTAAAGATAATGAAAATAAAGAGAAATCAAACAAGAAAAAACCTTAAAAAAAAAAACAACCAACCAGCTAAGGAAGCTAACTAGTAACAGCAGGGAGAATGCAGTCACTCCCTGTTCCCAGGTCACTAACCTAGTCATGAGGAATCTGCCCCTGACCCATATGCTTTCCATTAAGCCCCACCTCCAACACCTGGGATCAAATTTCAACATGGGATTTAGAAGGGACAAGCATTTAAGCTACAGCACTCCTCTAATGGGATTCTTACTAAAGAAGGGGTAGAGTAATCAGATGTCACCTGGAGGATGGTGGCAGATGAAGACCTCAGTCAGATATCGAGTGTGATCTGATATTAAGGGGGGTTCAAACCCGCCAGCCTCTGAACCCTTTTCTTGCTAAGCTGACTTGGCAGGTTCTTTGCTAAAACTAGATTTTATGAGAAAGTACAAAGGTGGGCTCAGGCGAAGGTTTAGCAGACTGATTAAAGTTTGGCAGAGATTGGGCTCAATTCTGAATATAACAAGGAAAGTGGGAATTTGTTGCTAGGGAGCAGAGTGGGTGCTGAGGGTAGCATCAGTGCGTAGGAAATAACCAAGAGGAAACATCAGGGGTAAACCCAGCAGCCACAGTGATCAGTCCCCACCTGGGGGGAGGGGTGGAGGATGAGGACCTGGGATTCTGCCTAAATTGACTTCGCAGGGTTCTTGCTACAAGTGAGCGATGCACAGATGGACAGGGAAGGAAGTCCAAAAGGCAAGGCCTAGCTGGGAAGAGAGTTCAGAGGAGCATGACTGAGGTTTGGGCCATCTGAACTCCCTGAAGGAGCCCAGCCAGAGAACAAGCAGATACTGCAGAACAAAGCTGAGAACTAAAAAGACACTTGGGGCCACTGTTGAGCCCCCAAAACAAGCCTTACCTGAAAGTCTACTTCTGAGCTCTGTAGTTACGTAAATCTATAAATTCCTTTTACTGTTGTAGCCAGTTTGAGGTAAGCTTTTCTGTTACGTGCACAGAAGGTGTCCTACCACGAACACAGTGTAGTCGGAGGAAACTTCTAAGTGCCATTTTATGTAAATTGTGAAAAACAAGCAAGAACCAATTGCCATTTCTCTTAAACTCTTCTCGTAAACTCTGGTTATGCAGATGGCAGTAATGATAAAAATAAAAACAGGCCGGTCCAGTGGCTCAGGCCTGTAACCCTAGAATTCTGGGAGGCTAAGACAGGTGGATTGCTGGAGGTCAGGGGCTTAAGATCAGCCTGAACAAAGCAAGCCCATGGCACTCTACTAAAGGAGACAAAGAGAGACTCTGTCTTAAAAAAAAAAAAAAAAAGAGAGAGAGAGAATCACTTGAGCCCAGGAGTTGGAGGCTGCTGGGAGCTATGATACCAAAGCACTCTACTGAAGGCAACGTAGTGAGACTCTGTCCCAAAATAAATAAAAATAAAAACACAGATATGCTCTTGATTTGGGGACTTGGTGAGGAACACAGACATGACACAATAAATAAACAAAGCCTTTGGCTAGGCACAGTAGCTCATGTGTGTAATTGTAGCACTCTGGGAGGCCTAGGTGGGTGAATTGCTTGAGCTCAGGAGTTAGAGACCAGCCTGAGCAAGAGCAAGACCCAGTCTCTACTAAAAATAGAAAAAGAACAAGCCCAGGGTGGAGCCAGGACACCTATAGTCCTAGCTACTCTAGAGGCTGAGGCACGAGGATTGCTCAAGACCAAGAGTTTGAGGTTGCTGTAAGCTATGACCCCATGGCACTCTACTTAGGGTGACAGAGTGAGACTCTGTCTTTAAAAAAAAAAAGTTCTGTGAGTGAATAAAAATGCCTAGGCAGTCACACTGTGCCAATAGGAAAGGACCCAAAACCCAGTGAAGTATGTACAGCAGGTGTTATCTCTAGTTTACAGATAAGGAAACTGAATTATACAGAGGTTAAGTGTCTTCCTGAAGTTGGTAGCGACAGAGACAAGCACAGAACCTCAGGCTCTAACTTCTATCCCGTGCAGCCCCCCTCCCCCTCTCCCCTATTCCCCACCCCCCGTGGATCTCAGGACTTGGCTGGTGTAGTTGTTCTCTAGGACTGGTTATCAGAACTTGCCACTGGGGGCGCTAGAGGCACACAAAACTGGGCAAGTGACAGACATAATTCACAACAGCGAGTCACCTTAGTACACGTATCTTTGGAGGTGAAAAATAAATCCAGGTGGGGAAAGGAATGGCACATAGAGGAAGATGAACAATGCTCACTTCACTAAAAGTGAAGTTATAAAAATAAATGATAATGATAATTTTTTGAAATAGAGCCTCAAGCTGCCCCCCTGGGTAGAGTGCCATGGCATTACAGCTCACAGCAACCTCCAACTCCTGGGCTCAAGCGAGTCTCTTGCCTCCGCCTCCCAAGTAGCTGGGACCACAGGTGCCCGCCACAACGCCCAACTATTTTTTGGTTGCAGCCGTCATTGTTGTTTGGTGGGTCCGGGCTGGGGATTCGAACCCGCCACCTTAGGTGTATGTGGCTGGCGCCTTAGCCTGTTGAGCTATAGGCACCGAGCCATGATAATGATAATTTTAAGACAGTTTTATAGGCTTGGTGCCTGTGGCTCAAGTGGCTAAAGCGCCAGCCACATACACCTGAGCTGGCAGGTTTGAATCCAGCGTGGGCCCAACAAACAACAATGATGGCTGCAACCAAAAAATAGCCGGGCGTTGTGGCAGGCGCCTGTGGTCCCAGCTACTTGGGAGG
>CAUYTI010000356.1:0-47973 GCA_963575145.1 Galago senegalensis | reverse complement strand
GTAGCTGGGACCACAGGCACCCACCACAACGCCTGGCTATTTTTTGGTTGCAGCCGTCATTGTTGTTTGGCGGGTCCGGGCTGGGGATTCGAACCCGCCACCTTAGGTGTACGTGGCTGGCGCCTTAGCCGGTTGAGCTATAGGCATCGAGTCCAACAGTTTTTTAGGTCAGGGATTTTTTGTTGTTGTTGTTATGGGAAAGGAATAGAACAGTCAACAAGATAGGTAATATTCTTGCTTTTACTGGAGGAAATAGATTAAAAAACAACAGCAAGGAGATAAAAGATAACATTATACATTGTTCATTAGTTTGATCTAAGAATTTATCTCAAGAGCTACTGTTTTAGAGGAACTGAGATAGTTTTAGAACAACAGTCATTTAAATAAAACAAAGAAACAAACCACTATCAAAAACAAATGATCTAATTGGAAGATAAAGAAAATATTATTAGTATAGCCTTCGTGTGCTGTTTAGTTCCTTGAATAAAAAAAGTAAGGAAATGATACCCTAGAAAGGCAAAAGTATAGCTGATGCTTTGTGATATTTGCTGAAGAAAGTAGAAATCGCTGTGGATTCCTTTCTATTTTTATTAAGCACCTTGAAATTTGATGTTGAAACACTGCCAAGCCTTATGTCACTATTGTGGTTATGTGAGCTTTCCAAAGTCCTATCGAGTAACCTAAGGGGTAAAATCAGTTCGATTTTGTACCAGTTTAATTTCTTATGAAATACATGAGCCATCATAAATCATTAGCTGTGATGTTTTAATGAGCGAATGAATATAAAGCATTTGCCTGGTGTGTAGCAGATGGTAAGTACTAGATGAAACTAAATGGGTCTACTACACTTGCAAATTATACGGATTCAGGCAAATGACTTAACCTCCCTAAGACTTGGTTTCTTTACCAGGAATATGGAATAAGAAGACAATAGCACAGTCTCTTAAGAAATAACAACTCACTATCACTGGTATCCAGAAAGTGGAAGAGAAGATTCACATTACGAAGAGAATATGATCTGAAAAGACTTTACCAAATACACGTACATGAACATACACACTCATTGAGAAACTTACAGCTCTGGCCCATTGGCTTCCAAGCAATTATAAAATATGAATTTATTTGATTTGGCTAGTTTACAGTTTGGGCTGAGAAGAATAATCTTGATATTAACAATTTTGTGCACATCAGATGGTGTACATAAGTAGGTACCTAGAAGCTGAAGGACTGGGTGGAGTCATAACTATAATTTCGGGAGATAACAACAACATGTGTACCAACTCAAAATCCCACAAGCAGTGTGGGAATGTTCCCGTTACTGAACATTATAGCCAGCACTTGGTATTACTGCTTTTCTTTTGATTCAATTGACTTTAGCCATTCTCTAGGAATTGTGGTGGTACCTCATTGGCATTTTAAATAACATTTTCTTGCAGACTAACTATATTAAACCTCTTTTCATATCAAATATTTTCATATTAAATGTCTTCAGCTACATGGACAGGCTTTATGCTCTCATCTGTTTTCGATATTTTATTATGAACATTTAATAGGTGTTAGAGGTTAATAGATTTTGACAGCAAAAACAAGCGTCCCAACTGCTTAGATGTGGCTATGAAGATTTTACTTTATTGACTCTATCATCTTCCTCTCTATCCTTTCACCCCAGGACTTATTATTAATCTATTTATTTTGTGTAGTAGGACACCATGTTCACTATTAAAGGTTATTTTTAATGATTCTAAGATTTCACATTAATGTTTATTCTTTTGTCATTTGAAAGATGCTTTCTTTTTTATTCTTTCTTTGACTATTTCATGACCTAGTGATCTATTGAGGATAATATTTTTTAACTGCTTCAGAAATTATTTCTTTCAGTTATTACTTTAGCATGTTTCTTACAATGGATGTCAGTTTTGATTGTTTTGAATTTACCCTGCTTGTCATAGCTTGATGAATACCTGGCTTAAAGGGTGTCCTACATTTTAGAAAGTTATTATCATATACTTCTTTAAATACTTCTTGTGCCTCATTTTATTTTTCCACCTCATAGAGAGCTGTAAGTACAAGAACACTCATTTGGGCCTTTTCCCCATAGACTATAGTCCTTTTGTAAATTTTTCTCAACATTTTGTATTTTTTCCATGGGTTAACCTGGCCGTGCTCTTGTATTTATTTTCTAATTCACCTCAGTTCTCCCTTATTGTGCTTAGTTTGTTATTAATTGTTTACATCATGAATTTCACCCATTACATTTTTTTTCAGATGTGAGAGATATATTAACCAGTACAATGTAAGCTTTCCAAATTGTATATGACATCAGCACATTGTACCCCATAAATGCATTCATGGGGTACCTCTTTATGATTTAATAAAAAAATTTTAAAAATGGCCTCTATGATTTAATAACAAAATTTTAAAATGGCTGGAAAAACAATCAAAAAATAAAAAACAAATCCTACCAGTAACTTTTTAAGACAGTATTATGTGTCCCACTTTATGAAAAAACAAAATAAGACTCAGAAAAAAAAATAAAATTACCTTCTGATCTCTGGGGGAAATTCTCACATGTACCTTTTATTTTCTTAAAATGTTTAAGCGCAGGTATTATAATATTCATTTCTGAAAACTATGGCCACTGGCTCATCCGTATATATGTTTCTATTGTCATTTTTTATCTCTTTGGTTTATTATTGTTGGTGTATTTGAAAATTCATAATTGAAAAGTGACGGCTATTTATATACGTGTGGAGGTCTAGATGATAAAATGTTTTCTAGGTGAAAAATAAGTGGGTTACGAGTGAAGTCAGATCATATTATTGAAGAAAAAAAAAGAACATGTAGTAGTTACACAGTCACTGTGATGGTAGGGTCAAGGGCTGCCTGGTGTTTGCACTGTCCAACAAGAACCAGGTGTGCCAACCAGTAAGCTCATTCTTTGGTGGGCATCTAATTCACTGTTTCCCTCTGCAATATTAAATTCCACTGCTAAAATATACTCTATTTTTGGAATTTTTTTTTGCTTTAATGTCTTGGCTTCTTGCCTGGTACAGTGTAAGATTTCAGCGAATTCCTCAAATTAAAAAAAAAAAAATTCAGTGTTGAGCTTAGTTCCTCATATTTCTCTTGCTTTGGGGATCTTGACATTTGGGCAGCCCAAACTTTATTTTTTCTCCTTTAGGATCACCAAAAGCTAGGCTAGCTTCTCTGCTTCCTGGCTAATATCATCTATCTAAAATCTTATCAGTCTCCTATTTTTCTAAGCAGCAGCACAGTCTCTGAGTTTTCACATGCCATTTTTCGTCTCTGTATTTGCCTTTTCTCTAAATTTTTCCATCCTTTAACAGTCTTAAGTTTTGATTATCTCAAAAGCTTTCTGTTGCCTTAAAACATGATATACACACATATGCCAGGTGCCAAAAACTATGTACACATTTTTAAAAAAAGTATTAAAATTGTAATACTCAAATTGCATTTGACTTCTGCAATTATAGGAGACACAATATACAAGACAACAAACATTATCAGTATATGTTGAACATTACAATTTTAATTTTTTTCTTAAAATACTTTTTTGGTACCCTCTACATATATATGTATACACTGACAGATGCACACCACACACACACACAAGTGCATTATTATATTCAGCTTTTTTTTCTCAAAAATTGCTGATTTTCTATAAGAAAATGTATTGTATTGGAAATAAAAAACTCAAGATTTTGATTTATATAAAAAATAGTGGTTCACGAATGAATGGAATTTTATTGATTCCTGGGGCTGAAATTGGAACTGGATTAGAACAGCTGAACACAGTGTCTGTGTTAGATAACGCCTTTCCTTTTTCCTCCATGAACTCCTAACCTTATATAAATAGAACGGTATTCAGTAGTTGAATGAGATATTTCACTCAGCATTTGATAACTGACAAAGTGCAGGAGTTAGGGAAGGGTGTAAGTTTTGTTTTGTGTTTTTTCAGTTTTATAGAAAAAGATATATGGCCCTGGCACTGTGAGATCTCAGTAGAATACAGCTTCACTTTTGCTATTCAGTTTCTTTTTCTTTTTCTTTTTTTTATTTCTTTAGCTTAGATAGTACTGGGAACTGGCACCCATAGCAATGGCATCAGGGTTGTCATATAAGATACCAGAAGCTATGATACCCAGACTGCAAGTGGTTTTTTGGATAGAAGACACTGAATAGGAGTGCTGAGAATAAATTCATAATAAAAATGTTGATGAGCACTTTTAAGACACATTCTTGGACACTAGCAGTCTAGTTGGGAGATGTAATGGCGTGATAAGTAGCAAGTATTTTTTTATTAAATCATAATTTTCTACATTGATGCATTTATGGGTTCAGGGTACTGCTTCAACATACAATGTGAAATGCTTACATTGAACTAAGTAATACATCCATCACAATGATACTCGTGTCTTAATAGTTTTGAAATATACCATTGTATCATGCACATAAGGTGAGGTCTCCCAAAATTCCCTCCCTCCTCCCATATCTCCCCTCCCCTTGCCTCCCTCTCCTCTTCCCTTTTACTTTCTGGACTATAGTCACGTTTTGCCATTCATATGAGTGTGTAGGTGATTATATATTGATTTCATAGTAGTATTGAGTACATTGGATATTTTTTCCATTCTTGAGATACTTTATTAAGAAGAATATGTTCCAGCTCCATCCATGTAAACATCAAAGATGTGAAGTCTCCATCATTTTTTATGGCTGCATAGTATTCCATGGTATACATATACCACAATTTGTTAATCCATTCAATATGATATTGGCTGTGGGTTTGCTGTAGATGTCCTCTATTAGTTTAAGAACTGTCTCTTCTATGCTTCTTTTCTTAAGAATTCTGAGCATGGGGTGGTGCCTGTGGCTCAAAGGAGTAGGACCTCAGCCCGATATGCCAGAGGTGGTAGGTTCAAACCCAGCCCTGGCCAAAAAAAAAAAAAACTTCAAAAAAAAAAAAAAAGAATTCTGAGCATGAAAGGATGCTGAATATTATCAAAAGCTTTTTCTGCATCAATTGAGAGAATCATATGGTCTTTGCTTTTTATTTTATTGATGTAATATATTATATTTATAGATTTTCATATGTTGAACAGCCCTGTAACCCTGGAATAAAACCAACTTGATCATGGTATATAATTTTTTTTGTGTTGTTGAATTCTGTTTCCTAAGATCTTATTAAATATTTTTGCATTGATATTCACTAATGATATTGGCTATAATTTTATTTCTTTGTTGGATTCTTTCTTGGTTTGGGGATCATGGTGATATTGGCTTCATACAATGTGTTGGGAGGTATTCCTTCTATTTCTATGCTTTCGAAAAGGTTGTATAATATAGGTACTAGTTCCTCTTGAAAGGATTGATACAATTTTGATGTGAAGCCATTGGGTCCTGGACTTGTCTTTTAGGGAGATTTCATATTGTTGATGCTATTTCAGTGGTTGATAGAGGCCTATTCAAGATTTCTAATTCTTTCTGGTTGAGTCTAGGAAGGTGGTGTGCTTCCAGGTATTGGTCATTTCCTTTAGATTTCTGTATTTCTAGAAATAGAGTTTTCTCTAGTAATTGTTGAGGATTTTTTGAATTCCTGAAGTTCCTGTTGTTATTTCTCCTTTATCGTTTCTGATAGATGATATTAGAGATTTTACTTTTCTATTTCTGGTTAGGTTGGCCAAAGGTTTATCAATTTTGTTAACCTTTTCAAAAACCCAACTTTTTGTTTTGTTGATCTTCTGAATGGATTCTTTTATTTTCAATTTCATTTAATTCTGCCCTAATTTTGGTTATTTCTTTTATTCTGCTGGGTTTGGGGTTGCAATGTTCTTCCTTTTCCAGTTGTTTGGTATGATCCTTTAAGTTTATGGCTTCCTCTCTTTCTATTTTCTTGATGAAGGCTTCCAATATTATAAATTTATAAATTTCCTTCTTAGGACTGCCTTTGCAGTATCCCACTGGATTATTCTTCCTTTTTTGTTGCAGTTTGCCCAGGACTGGGCTCAAACCCACCACCCTTGGCATATGGAGCTGGCTCCCCACCCACTGAGCCACAGGTGCAGTTTGATAATTTGTGTCTTCATTATCATTGTGTTTCAAAACTTTGGTGATTTCCTTCTTAGCTCGTCTTTGACCCAGGTATCATTCAGCCTAACATTATTTAGTTTCCATGACTTTGTTTGAGTATGAACATTCCTATTGCTGTTGAGTTCAACTTTTGTTTCGGGGTGGTCCAAGAAGGTACTAGTAATAATTTCTACACTTTTAAATTTCCTGAGGTTAGACTTGTGTCCTAGGATATGATCTATTTTGGAGGATGACCTGTGGACTGATGAGAAGAATGTATATTCAGTTTTATTTTAGGGTGAAATGTTCTGTAGAGGTCTGTAAAGTCCATTTCTTATAGGGTCAGGTTTAATTCTAATATTTCTTTTCTTTTCTTTCTTTTTCTTTTCCTTTTTTTTTTTTTTGAGACAGAGCCTCAAGCTGTCCCCCTGGGTAGAGTGTTGTGCCATCACAGCTCACAGTAACCTCCAACTCCTGGGCTCAAGTGAGTCTCCTGCCTCAGCCTCCCAAGTAGGTGGGATCACAGATGCCCACCACAACACCCAGCTATTTTTGGGTTGCAGCCGTCATTGTTGTTTGGTGGGCCTGGGCTGGATTCAAACCCGCCACCTTAGGTGTATGTGACTGGCGCCTTAGCCACTTGAGCCACAGGCGCCAAGGCTAATTCTAATATTTCTTTGTTTTGTTTCTTCTTGGAGGATCGATCCAAAACTGTCAAAAGGTGTTAAAATATCCAACTATTATAGTGCAGGAAGATATCAAGTTTTTCATATCCATTAGCATCAAGTTTTTCACATCCATTAGCTTTATGAATTGAGAAGCATTCCGGTAGGGTGCATAAATGTTAATTATAGAAATCTCTACATGTTGGGTGTTTCCATTGACAAATATGTAGTGACCTTCCTTATCTTTCCTTATCTTTGTTGGTTAAAGTACATTATTCCTGCAACTAAAATTGCAACCTTGCTTTTTTCTGGTTTTCGTTTGCCTGTATGATACAAGTCCATCCCTTCACCCTGAGTTTATTTTTATCCTTTAAAGTAAGGTGCGATTCTTATATACAGCAGATATCTGGTCTGAGTTTAGGTATCCAGTCAGCCAGCCTATGCCTCTTTAGAGGACAAATTAAACCATTCACATTAATTGGGAGAATTGATAAGTCTGGTTGTGTTTTGGGTGTCATGATTTTCAGATGTCCAGTGGACATTTTTAATCCTTTCACCACTGTGGAAGTTGGGTTTTGTCCAAAAATTTCTGGGTGAGTTTGGAGGTAGAGCACTGTGCTGGTCACTGTGGAGGATGGGTCTGAAAATATCCTGGAGAGCTGGTCTAGTTATGGCAAATTTCTTCACCATGTCTATGTCATTAACTTATTTGATTTCTCCATCACAGATGAAATTCAGTTTAGCTAGATACAGGATCCTGGGCTGGAAGTTGTTTTGTTTTAAGAGATAGAAAGTTGATGATCATCTTCTTCTGGCTTGAAATGTTTCAGCCGAGAGGTCCACAATCATTCTGATACTTCTCCCAGTGTAATTGATGCTTTTCTTATATCTGGCTCCTTGCAGAATTTTCTCCTTAGTCTTACCTTTGGCAAGATTAGTCATAATGTGTCTAGAAGATGCTTTATTTTAATTGAATCTTGTTGGTGTTCTGAAACTGTCTGCTATCTGAAGTTCCGTATCTCTTGCAATGCTTGGGAAGTTCTCCTCCAAAATCTCTTAGTAGAGCATCTGTACCTTTAGAACCATCCTTTTCTCCTTTGGAAATTCCTGTAAGCGGAATGTTTGATCTTTTGAATTGATCCCACAGCTCTCTCAGGGAATGATCAGTTTTTGCTCTCCATTTGTCTGCCTTTTGAGTGTTTGGGAACATTCAAAAGCTTTGTCCTCAGTTTCAGAGATCCTTTCTTCTGCCTGGTCAACTCTATTACTGGGAGATTCTACTCTATTTTGGAGCTCCTCAACTAACTTTTTCATTTCCTTGAGCTCTGCTATCTTTTTTCCTATTGTGTCCCTATCTTTGGTGACTTGGGATTTGAATTCTTTAATTTCTTGAGACAACTTTAGAACTACTCTTTGGAATTCAATTTCTATCTTTTCTTCCATTCTATTTATCTTATTCACAATCCATATTCTGAATCCGATTTCTGACATTGCTGCCATTTGTCTATGCATGGCATCTTTAGTTGTATCTCCTTTGTCATTTCTGGGGGGGGGGTTGATCTACTCTGGTTATTTATGTTGCCAGAGTTCTTCTGTTGGGTCTGCGCCATGTTTATTTTTCACCATTTGGTTATTAGAACGGGTAGGGTGAGATTGAATTGAGTTTCCCAGGTAGAAGAGATAGCCCCTTACCAAAGCACTAGGCTTTGTAACTGTGGCTTATCTCCTACAACCTTACAAAGGCCCCTTTCAGAGTTTTGGTGGGAGACTCTGAGGACCTACTTGGTGAGATAGCATAGGCTAGCTCTGTTTTGATATCAGCCAACCTCTACCCTATCCTAAGAAATCACAGTATTAGGTTTAAATATTGACTGTGAAAAGATACGAACAGCTGCAGCACCCAGCCTCCACTCTTCAGTTATTTTCCACTATAGAACTTCAAAGGTCAACCTCAAAATGTCCCTAAGTGGACAACCTCAGACATGGGTTCCAATTAAATTCTTTCAAGCAGTGCAAACCCTGCTGAACAGAGAGGGTTTCAAGGGTCTCCAATAGCACAACTGGAGGTAGGGATCCACACTCCCACCAGCCAGACTCAGTCTACACTGTTTTCTGCTTCTCTCCTCATAGGCCTGTTGGAACCAGGGGCCATGCCCCCACCCACGAGTCTCAGTCCATACACAGCTAGCCTCTGCTTGCCAGACCAGTTGGATTCAGGGGACCATGCCCCCACCTGCCAGTCTCAGTCCACTGCTTGACAAGCCTCTGTTCACAGGCTCTGTTAGATTCAGGGCACCACACCCACCCAAAGGTCTCAGTCCTCACCCAGTAGGCCTTTGCTCACCAGCCCCACTTGGAGATGGGGACTACACCCTAGCTCTCAGGTCTTGGTTCACACTCAGTAAGCCACTGCTCAAGGGTTCTATTGGAATCAGATGACCACACCCTTGCTCTCAGGTCTCAGTCCATGCCTGGCAAGCCTCTGTTTACAGGCCCAGCAGGGGCTGGGTGCAAGCCCTGTTTGCCAAACTCAGTCCACATAGGGCAACCACTCTCCTATGAGAACCAGGAGTTCTGCACCCTGTCCCACCAGACACAACCCGAACAGAGAGTCAGCACCACCACTGGCTGTGCAAAGTCATAACCATGGGACTGCTCCTGCTCCTGCCATGTGTCCCTTTCTTCCCACACTCTCTTTCTTCCCTGTTAGTCACAGATTCCATCCTGATGGTTGGCAGTCCACACTATGCCCAGATCTCTTAGAACAAGACCAAACATTGTGTGCTCTGCAGAACTTTAGACCACCATGTGAGGGAGAAAGGGTGGACTGGAAGTTTGGACTTGTAGGGGAAAATATGTGTTCAATTTTATGCCTGGAGGGTTTGAATAATCTTGAAACCTTAACATTTGCTTGCAAAATACATAGAACATATTCACTGAAATACACCTTTCGTTGGCAAATTTTAAGTACTGAATCCTTGAATAAAATACGAGGAAAGTGGGACCTTCCTGGAGAAAGACCCCTGAAGTATAGCAGCTCTCTCCAGCAAGGTAAAATGAGAGGTCTTTCGGTCCTTGCTTGTTCGGTCCCTGCAGCAGGCCTCGTTGGGGGAGGGGTCTCCTGTCCTCTAGTCGATAGGCTTTGTACCATAATTTTTTTTCTTGAATGCTCTTCCTTGGAGTTAACAACTTGCCAAACTTCTTTCTTGGCTCAGCTTCTCACCTTTGGCTTTACAGAGTCCGATTCTGTCCAGTTTTTCTTCCTCTACTCAGGAGCTTCTGCCAAGGGTTGCTACCAGGTGGCCATCTTCCCAGAATCCTCCACTCAAAGTCTCTTATTCAAGCAGTACATCCCAAATGACCTTGATCATCTCTGATCACAACCTTTTCTCCCTTTGAGTGCTGTAGAAACTATTTCATACTTCTTCTTAGGTTGTAAATTTTATCTGCATGACTAAGTACATAGAATTTGAGAGATGGTGTATATTACAACATCCTACTGATGCTGTAACAAATTCCCAGTAAATCATGGCTTACCACAACACAAATTCACTATCTTACTTTTTTTTTTTTAATTAGAAGTATCACAGGGTTAAAAGTCAAGTAAAGATGTCACTTCTGGAGGATTCAAGCTGGTATGAGGTTCCTCATCTTTTCCAGCTTATAGAGGTCACTTTTACCTGTTGGGTCATGGCTCTGCAATCCTCTGAGCTCTGTTTATATTAATAAATCTATTTCTCTGACTCTGATCCTCCTGCCTCCCTCTTATAAGCACCACTATGATTACATTGGACTTGTCAAGAGAATTGAAGATAATCCTCTCATCTCAAGACACTTAATCACATCTACATAGTTCCTTTTTCTAAGCAGAGTTACTTATTATAATATTTTAGGTATAAGGACATGGACATCTTTGGAAGGCCATTCTTTTACCTCACACAAAGAGTATATGTTCTTTCACATTCCTCCTAAATAACATAATACACTACCCTAAAAAAAAAAATAAGATGCTCAAAAAATATCTACTGGCTTTATAGAATAATCTTCAAACCTTAATATTTGCTTACACAATACATAGGACATATTCACTGAAATACACCTTTTGTTGGCAAATTTTAAGTACTGAATCCTTGAATAAAATGTGAGTAGTAATCAGTGATCTGTTTAATGTATGAATGTGTGGGTCATATTTGACATATTGGGAAATGATATCTATGAGATGATCTGTAAAATGAGCATATTCAAGGAATGAAGATTTACAATTGATCATAATAAGATTTAATACTTATCCATAGAGATTGGAGATAAATGGCCTTGGTAGGAAAAGCTACATAATCAGGATGATTCTTACTATATTTTCTGGTTGATTCTTTCTGAAGATGGTCCATCTGGAAGTAGCGTAAAAGCTCATGGAAACATTCAATACACACACACACATATTTTTTTTCCCAATTCTATGTTTAAATATATTTTATACTTTTTAAATTAAATTACTTTCCCCATTCACCATCTGGCTTCCTAAAACAAGTAATTTATAGCAAAGACCCAGCACTATTTTCCAAAAAGAGAACATATTTTACTCATCTAGTTACCTCCTAAGACCAGGACCATTAATTTAACACCACATTTACATGATTGTTGTTTTGTTTAATGAATTAGGCTATTAACATTGGATCTATGAACCTTGCAAATAGCAGATGGTGATATGGAAAATTCTCATTTCCCTTAACAATTACAGGATTCTATAGTCTGTTTTCCAATGCCAAAAATATAGTAATAAGAAAATAACAATTGTATATTACATTATACGATATTTCATTAAAATAGGAGCACATCTGTATTTAAATGTAAAAAGTAAGCTTATAACATCAGATTTTCATATCCTTATTTAAAGCATATTATAATGTTATTGAAACAGGTAAAGAAAAAAGAAGTGTTTTTTTTTTCTTTTTTGTTCCAAGAGAGTCCCATCTGTGTCAGTAATTAACTAGCAAGAAAATAATAGTGGAGTTGCTGTTGCCAGAACACCTGCTTAATTTTTTATTGCTTTTTCTTTTAAAACACATATTATGCCAACTTTTCAAACTTGTAGACTGACACTGTATGGAGAAAATAAAATTATACCAGGGAGGAAAAAAACCACAACTCAGTAATAAAAGTAACAACTATTGTATTGAATGGAAAATAATCTTCCAGGCTGTCAATTGTTTGCCTGTGTCATTTTAGTTAAGACCTCCCAATTGATCCGATGAACTGGGAATTAAAATTTTCATTTCAAAATTGAGAGTGCTGAAACAAAAAGACGTTAAGTAATTTGCCCAAAGTGATGCTTCTTTTGTTTTGTTTATTTAGATTTCAAAATAATCAGACTTGCAAACTAAATATACAAAAAAGGCCTTAAAATTCCCTCCATTTGACTAAACTTGAACAGTCTTCTTCCTCTTTGGCTTCTCCCTGGCCTCCCTCTTTTTAGAGCATTTGGTTTTGAAAACTGTAATTGTATCTCCTTTCTCTGCCCTTGTGAGATGTAATTTTTTAAGTCTCATGACAGTTTTACAAACATGGACTGTCTTTCTCAAAAAAAAAAAATTTTTTTTTCCTCTGATCTCTGACCACTAAGATGTGTCCTGCCCCTGCCTCCCACTGTCTGGGGGAGGATAGAACCCTAGTTTAGCACGGGACTTGCTCCATGTTGTAAAATTGCCACCTGTCATGAACATATAAGAAAATCAAACTTTCTTGTGCATAAGGACATTTAACAAACAACACAGGACAAACATCCTTACTCAGCTCTTATTAACTGTCTTTTAGTGAAGTTTAGTTCAGATTTCATCTCTCTTGTTCATTGCAATACCCTAGAATAAAGTCTTTCTTATTCAACTGTGTCCAGTGCAACTTTTTCTTTGACATTGTTAAGGGTCAATTTCTTAATCAAGTAACCCAAAATAAGTTGTAGACTCCTCAAGAAATAAACCCTGATTTACCTACAGAGAGAATCACGGGTATAGTCAGAAGGCAAGAACACATTGGAGGACCTGAAGGACTTTAATTCCCCGTTTGCATTTCCATTGTGGGTCAGAGACTAGAGCTGAAGTTGCTGCTGGCCTAAACTGTTTAAGGAAAGCATCCTTCAGTGGGTATTACAGTATTCCCACCCAGAGGTCACAAGGAGAAAACTCAATAGCATAAAAACACTTCTTCATTAAAATTATCTCAGCGATTTGTGTTTTTATGGTTTCCTGAGTCCAGAGATTATTTAACAAAACACAATTGACAATGTAAGTAATTTCCACCATAGATGATATTTCCCTCATCGACTGGGTTAAGTACAGTGAATAAGGAAGGACAAGAGCTCTTATTCAATCAAAATGCTGCCTGACTATAGGATACAGAGTGTTTGGGTAAAATCTCAGGATGATGTAGAAAAATTGCTCTCCAAACTGAGATGGTGCCTAGTGACCAAAAATTATTCAGACCAATCTAGATGAGTTAGGCAAGTTTATCAGAGATTACTTCCACAAGAAGGCCTGGCATGGTGGCCCATGCCTGTAATCCTAGGACTTTGGGAGGCCGAAGTAGGCGGATCTTATGAGGTCACAGGTTTGAGACCAGCCTGAGCTGCAGTGAGAGATTGTCTCTAAAAATAGCTGGGACTGTGGTAGGGGCCTGTAGTCTCAGATACTTAGAAAGCTAAGGCAAGAAAATAGCTTGAACCCAAGAGTTAGAGGTTGCTATGAGCAATGATGCTAGGGCACTCTACCAGGGTGACAAAGTGAGACTCTGTCTCAAAAGCAAACAAACAAAAAAGAAATTTCTTATGCAAAGTTTTTGTTCCTACTTATATGAGAATCCTCTGGGCTCTCACTCCTGGGCTGCAGCAAGAGTTCTTCAGACAGTGATACCCACAATGCCTGCTTCTATGATGCCTTTCACCAAAGAAATGTCTTTCAGGCCAGGGAGCCAGCTCTCTCCCTCTCTCTCTGCCATCACTGCAGATTTACATACAGCACAGGTGAAGTGTGCACAGTGCTTCCCATTAAGCAGGCACTTTAGTATCAGTATTAACTAAAAAGTGCTAAGACAACTAGGGCAGCTTAAAATAGGTCAAACTTCTCTTAAGACTTATGGCCATCAGCACAAAAGGAGCTACTTAAGAAAATCCTTTGTGCTTTGTATTTAGTTCAGCTTTTTTCCATTTTGATCTATAGCTCTAAGTTCAAAAGAAACCTACACAAGTTCTGTTAAACATTAAGAATCAGTGGTGGAGAACTCATATAGACAGAACTCAATTGTTTCACACTGAGAATTAAAAACCTAAGGGGTTTTCAGCTGGCAGTAATGAGATCTGTCCATAGTGGGAGGTACTACCCTACCCACAACTGAAATTGCCAAGGTGCTCATCATGGGTGGTGGGAAGCTTATGTAAAAATAGTGCCTCAGTTCCAGCTACTATGAGAGCGTACTACTGAATGGTTGACCTAGACAAACATTTGTTTGCCATGGTTCTGCATCTGGGGGGCCAAGTGTCAAGGGGACAGCAGATTTGGCATCTAACAAGAGCACTGGTTTGTAGATAGCTGTTTACTGATTATATCCTCAGACGGCTAAGGTAGAAGTAATTCCTCCTGTGCTTCTTCTTCCAAGGGCACTAATCCTTATATGAGGGCTCCACCCTCATGACTTAATCACCTTCCAAAATTCTTTCTCCTAATACCATTACATTGGTGATTAGGATTTCAAAACATGAATGCAGGGGAGAACCAAACATTTAGTCCATAACAAATAGGTAACAGTGTACTCTGTACCAAGTATCAGAATATCCTTAAGATAATGCAATGATTAATGAGAAATACTCTTTAAGAGCTATTTAATAGATAAAAATGAAAATTACTCAAAAGAAACCACTGAGGCTAGAAATGTGTCAAAGATTTTTAAGAAATAAATTGAGGCAGTGCCTGTGGCTCAACGAGTAGGGCGCTGGCCCCATATACCAAGGGTGGTGGGTTGGAACCCAGCCCAGCCAAACTGCAACAAAAAAATAGCCAGGCATTGTGGTGGGTGCCTGTGGTCCCAGCTACTTGGGAGGCTGAGGCAAGAGAATCGCCTAAGCCCAAGAGTTTGAGGTTGTTGTGAGCTGTGTGACACCATGGCACTCTACCAAGGACAAGAAAGTGAGACTCTGTCTCTAAAAAACAAAAAAAAAGGGCAGTGCCTGTGCAAAAAAGAAAGAAAGAAATTGAAAAACTGGGGCAATGTACAGTCTTAGGAAGTGGATTTGTAGAAGAAGGTATAATATTTCGTATGATCTAAATCATTATCTGATTACAATTGTTGGAAGCACTAGGGAAATATAAATATTTTTAATTAGAGATTTTGATGGAATGGATTCCCTCAAAAGATGACTAAGTAATTGGGCCCTCAAAATAGTTGACGTTACATCTTATGATACTGTATGTGGCTGAAATCCATGTGTAAAGTTAAATTAGATGAGCTATCTGGCCCCCTTTTTAACTTTGAGTCTATGATACTATGAAAGGAAATTGTTGAATGACTTGTCTATTTGCACCAAGTAAGATGTAAGATCTTGGCTGATGAATGGAATATAGAAACAAAACTCCTATCATTTTGGAGATAGGGTTAATATCTGAATTTCACCTTATTTGTAATATTACACCCATACCTTTGATTCTAGGGGGGTAAGTTCATTGTAATAGTCTTCAGTATATACTTCATTATATTTGCATCTTGAAAGAAAAATAAATATTTATAGTCACACAAATTACTAAGATAAAAATAAAAGGAATAAGGAATGTTGTAGAGTAGATAAAGTGGTGGTGAGGTAAAAGTGGTGCTTCCACCAACCTTAGGTAAACTCAAGGAGTTCTCACAGCTGGACATCAACTGCAAGAAGGCTCGGGTTCAAACAGGGCACCAGAACCAGGAGCACCCTCCAAACACGCACATCGGTCAAGTTGTCCTGTATTACCAACATTCAGAATCCCAGGAGTACAAGGAGATCTTCTCAAGGGCTGTCTCACTTTCAGAGATCTTCATAGATTCTTACACCCTCCTCCAAACGTACTAACTTTAGCTCTGCCTCATCCTGCTCTCCAATCTCCAGCTGAGAAATTCAGTGTTTGTTACTTTCCCAAGCTGTACAGCTGCTGTGTTTTGTTTTTTTAATTACTATGAATTGTTTCTTTAACCCAGTGTCATGATAGCCTTCATGGTGCCAGAACCAGGGGAGACCGGCTGACATGACAGCCTGATAACTAGTTAGGTTATTACACAACGTTTACAGCTGAGGCAGGTGCTGAGGCTATGGCTCCTCTTACAGGATGATTCTCATTCTTGTTTTAGATAAGATAAAAAAATCTGCTCTATGCACATACTCATAAACATGGAGTTTAATTCTTTTCTCTTTTTTCTTTTGTTCTTTTTTTTTTTTTTTTTTTTTGAGGCACAGTCTCACTCTGTTGCCCAAGTAAGCTCACAGCTACCTCAAACTCTTGGGCTCAAGCAATCCTCTTGCCTCAGCCTCCCAAGTAGCTGGGACTACAGGTCCCTGCCACAACACCTGGGTAGTGTTTTGCTCTTTTAGGTGGAGATGGGGTCTTGCTTTTGCCAGGCTGATCTTGAACTTCTGAACTCAAGTGATCCACCTGCCTTGACCTTTCAGAGTGCTACGATTATAGGCCTGAGCAACTACGTCCAGCTGACTTTAATTCTTTATAAACTTTTGGGAAGTCAAAATAGCAAAAAGATGAATAACAGGTAAGTAAAAGATCTGAGGAAATGCATGGAGGTGGAATAGTCTAAACATGATTTTATGTTCAGTAACTTCTTTTGATACCATTTTTTAAAAATTTAATGATTTTAAATAGTTTTCCAACAAGGTCAGCCAACTTTTTATCTCATTTGATTGCCTACAGATTTGAGTAGCTTAAATCTCAGAGGTCAGCTCTATTTTTTCTTTTTAATTTTCAAGGTCTTGTGGAGCATCTCACTATCTGGTATACACAATTTATAAAGAAAAACATAAAACATGGAGTCCAATACAAGAAGCACATTTGAAGGGAGGTGATAAGGCAAACAATTGTTTATATCACTTTTCTCCTGCAAGAAAGACATCTCAATCTTTCCCATAGACAGTTATTATATCAAGAATAAAGGAGATGAAACTTTTTTATCACTCAGTTCTATACTGTATTTTTAATCAAGTTGCATGATGCGCTTTAAAAATCTAAAGTGTATCACACACCCTCTGGAACCTCTACTAAGATAAGTTACCAACATGACTGAATTGCAGTTGTGACCTAATATTTTTAAAGAAATGAAAAACCTTTCTACAGAAATTGCTTCCATGGATAAACCCATGCCCTCACGCTTCTGGTAAGGCCTTGCATCTGCACTTTGTGTTAAATGATAAAACCATTCTTCTTCCTCAGGGCTTCAGCAAGAATTTACTTTTCCTAATTTGTTTCAAAACTCATATTGCTTTCTATTTGATGATTTGCAAAACTCTGCAAAATAATGCAGACTCAGTTTGTAGGTCAAATTCCCTATCAATATTTTTTATTGAATACTCAGTTATGAGTTACTGAGGTCTACAATGTGGTGGGCATGAAGGGTTATGAAGAAGAGCTCACTGGTTTGCACAGGAAGAAAAATGATTCAACATAAACACATGGCCAGTACCTGAGTAGTAGAGAGACACAAAGAAGAGGGAGTAACCACCCCAGGGTGAGGAGAGAGCACCAGAGAGGCGGTTTCCAGAAGAGCAATCAGCCTTTAGAGCTAAGGCTTGAAATGATCGAATCAGAGAAAAGTGACTTGGCAGAGGGAGAAACCAATGTGAAGGTCCAGTGAGAGTGAATAGTGTACTTAGAAAGTACTTAGAAACGAATACTGAAGAAATGTGTCATTTTGTATCTTAAAATCAAATCTAGTGTTATGCCATAGATGGTTCATTTGTAATAAGACGTAAACTCCCCATTTGTGATCAGACAGGGGAGGGAGAATGAAGCAGAGCCAGGGAATGTACGGCAGGAAAATAATATCTGGAGCTAATTCCACGCTCTTTTCCAGAAGCCCCAAATGAGTGTAATGACAAAGGCGAAAGGGCAAGGCCAGCGCTTTCTGCCCCAGGGTATTTCTTTGTTCTTTTCCTCTTGCTGAGGAGTAACAAGAATCAGAGAATCTGTTCCCTGAGAACAAATCTCAGGCGCTTCAAATAATTTGATGTGGTAGCTAAATCTTTATACCAGGTTGATTTAGTTTTGTTACTTTAAGTATCCACAACTGAGTATTTGCTTTCTGCTTCTAGTAAATATCTCTGAATTCCTAACTCAACTTCTACAGTTAGTAAGCGTTGCACAGGTGGGTTAGCTAAGTTACTGAGCATTAATTTTCTCATCAATAAAATGGGACTACAGCAATTCGTCTATTCTGAGATATCTTTGATGGAGAGATAATCTAATTCTTGATGCAAGTTGGAGAAAAAAAGGCAATTGAAATTTATTCTTAACAAAGTTTTATTATGTGCTTACTGAAAGAGCTCCTTTAAGACATGTTAGGTAGAGATTTTGTTACTATAACACTTTCATGTATATATGAAAAAGAAAACTCCAGCAAAATACTAAGAAATATCTTGTAATATTTTTACATTTAGAGTCTGAGACTTCTGATATAATTTTTAATTCAGGGTCATAAATTTCCTTCTTTATATCATCTGTTAGTCCAGAAATAGCATCAAAGATACGGTCTTTTCTAAGCGAATCATTAGATAGTTAAAACTAAAACAATACTGAACTCTTAAACTGGCTTTGAAATTAAATAAACCTTATCTATTTTTTACTTCAACTCTGGGATGATTTATGAAATTGTTTGACTTGCTCTCCCCACTTTTTATAACTCTTTACTCCTTCTGGGTTAAAACAATGCCGTACTGTTGCATCAGACATTTTCTTCCAAGCCTTTGACACTCAGACACAAGTATTGATAGCATGACCCCTGATAGTCATAAATGCTGAGGCCTCAACAATCACACCATGACTGACCCCGACCCACATGTACACACCATGACTGACCTCCACCCACATGTACACACCATGACTGAACCCCACCCACATGTACACACCATGACTGACCCAGACCCACACACCATGACTGACCCTGACCCATATGTACAGTAAGACAATAGTGATTTTAGAGATCTTAAATATGAAAGATGGGACCTTATTATTTGTGAAATGGTAAAAACCCTAACAATCTTCCAGGATGGGTGATAATTGAGAAAATTTAATAAACAAGAATTTATTGAGCACTTAAACTGTTCAGTACCAAATAACCCCAGTGTGAAAGCCAATCAGCATTTTTCCTAGAAACAGTATTCTTCTTCAGAAATCAATATATCTCATTATCTCAGAGAATAGAGAAGGATGAAATTATTCTCCTACTTAGTATTGACGCACTTTCTGCATATAAAGTATGAAACTTGGCAGCAATATTATTTCTTTCAATAAGAAGCTAAACAATAGAAAACTTTAAAAAAGTATTTCTGACCAAAAGTAGCTTAACAGTAGTATGTTTTCCAGATAGTGCAAATCCTAAAATTTCCTGCAAGGCAAGAAGAATATTGGTATTCATAACATTAGAAGCACAGCCCTTCGCTTATACTGAGACTTTGTTGGTGCACACACTTTAATCCTCCACCGTGTGCCACAAACATAATATTGTAGGGCATATGTGGAAAGCTCTACCAGGAAATTAACTTACCATCTGGGTAGCTGAGGGTGACCAGACGTCCCGCTTTTGGCGGGACAGTCCCGCTTTTTAACAATTTGTCCTGCATCCCGTGGCGTTTTAAAAAAGTCCCGATTTTTGGAAAGAATGCATGAACGGGTGGGAGAACAGGAAGGGAATATACGGTTTCCAGCTGCCATGTGGCTATTTTGCCAGGATATGAGTTTTATATTATTTTTGTTAATTTTATGATGTTAAACTGTAGTAATAACAAATAATTGTTGAGAAGTGATTATTGAGAACTGCTCATCAACGTTTGCATTGTTGTCAGGCCCTGCCCTGCCCTGTTCCCTGCCCACCCCCACCCCCACCCCAACCATGTTGTCCCCCTTTACCAATGTTAAAATCTGGGCACCCTAGGGTAGCTAGTAGTAGGCTGAGTAATATTTTTTTAATATAAATATATATATATAATATATATTTAAATATATATGAGTATTTTTTATAAAAATATATATAAATATATATTTTTAAATATATATAAAATATGTATATATTTATATATACATATTTTAAGATAAAGCATCTCTATGTCCCTCTGGGTAGAGTGCCATGGCATCACAGCTCATAGCAACCTCAAACTCTTGGGCTTAAGTGATTCTCTTGCCTTAGCCTCCCAACTAGCTGGGACCACAGATGCCTGCCACAATGCCCAGCTAATTTTTGGTTGCAGTTGTCAATGTTGTTTAGCAGGGCCAGCCTGAGCTCAAACCTGTCAGCTTCAGTGTATGTAGCTGGCACCCTACTCACTGAGCTATGAGCCTAATTAAAGATAATTTTTCTTTTATATAGAATATTTTACTTATCAATAAATATTTGGATATTTATATATACCTATTTAAATATGCATATGCAATATTTATCATCTATAAAATAAGTATGCATATTTAAATGTGCATATGTAAAAAAATTTATATATGCATATTTAAATGTATACATATAAAAACATTTTTAGATGCATATTTAAATATGAATATACAAATGTATGTATTTATTTTATGTATTTCTATGTAATATGCATATATTTTTACATATGCATATTTAGTTTCAGCTATGAGAGAAGACCTGATGAATAAGGAAACATCACTTTGTAATACCTAACAATAAATGAAATAAGCATTTTATATTGTTATATCAAAACTGAGATATTTTATTGTAAGACACTTAACTATACATAAATTAAATTTTGTATGCACTTTTTAAAATTGTTAGAATTTCAAAGCTATCAAAATTGTTTTTATAAATGGCCAGTTGGATAAAGAAACAGCCACAGCCAAAATATTTCATAAAATTCATGTTTTTAAAAATTAAACATAGTATATGTCTATTACTGAAATTATGAAAAGGAGACAGATCCTGACAATTACTTAATAGAAAAGTGATCATCTACAGATACATTTTATGAATTTTATATGTGGGAGATATATTAATGATGTTCATGCTATTCTCATAATTTTTACAATTTCAATTTTAATAAATATGCTAACAAATTAGTGAGAGACTTTCATAATTGGTCCAGTGATTTTGGTTTCCTGCTTTTCTATCTACAAGCCTTTTTCTACATGTAGAGCAATGGTAGTAGAAAGGAAGTGGCTATTAACAGGCCTGAAATTTGGTATCTGTATTTACCAAGAAGGCTTTAAGCGCATTTCTTCTTTTCTGTTTTCATATAATATACACAGTCACAGTCGAACCTCCACAGGTGATCACCTCCCTGTATTGACCTCCTCCTTTGTTGACCTGATATTCACAGATCCGCCATGTACCACATGAACTCAGTGGACATCCTCGTGTTAACCGCCTCCATATGTTGATCAGTTTGTTACCATCCCTTGGGTGTTCAGCTGTTCTACTGTACGCGCCACACACACACACACATATATATTTAGTTCAGGTAAAATAGGTTTGTAATGGATTTTCTGTGTATAATATAAAATCGATAAGAGTACATTTGAAATGAAACTATTATAAATAAATGTTACCTCAAAATTTAAAATCTATTATACTCATGTTTCTCGTCAATATGGGTATAGATATCTATGAACACCTTGTGAAGAGGGATGTGGTGAAGAAATCATCAGGCTAGAGGAACAGAGTCATTTGAATTCAGAACGGAAAGTACAAGATCACATGTCCTTTTACTTTCTAAAAAAATAAAACAATGCATTGAAAGAAAATGGATAGAAAGGGATGGAAAAATAAATAGGTCTTTGTGGTTGCTTGTTTTAAGATCTTATATTTTCCTTGTTATCAGCAAGCCCAGTTTTTCCTCTTTAAGGTTGATCTCTACCCCCTGTGGTAGGATTTATGTAACCTTGTTAAGACACTGTATAAATGAAGCTGTTTCCATGGTTCAGGTGCTAGCTGCAGCCATCATCTGACATCAGTCCTTCCAACAGCCTCCTATCTCTCATCTCCTGTCTTTCATTGCTTCTCTGTGTCTTTCCTGCTTTATTTCTTCATTTCCCACCATTTCCACTCAGGTCAACTCTCCCTCCTTGAGCCATGTCACGAGACCAATTCATTTCAATTTTGCTTCAGTGTGGATGTAAGACTCGGAGACATAACCAATAGTGATTCTGAATCAGGAAATTAAGTGCATTGAAAATCTACGGGAAATGACAAGAGTATTGAATAAATTTTCATGAGGTAGTGGACTTTAATACCTTCCCATAACTGTGGTCCTTTGGAATAACAAGGTAATTTGAAAGATCTACCTCATAGAATATCATAGAAGTTAGTGATTTATGTTATCAGTAAAATATTATAGAGACATAGCAATAGAAGCACTCTAATTCGGATAGAATATTTATTCCCAAATAAATATTCTTAACACAAATCTAATAAGCCATTGTGAAACAATTCTGTCTTTTTAATATCCAGTTCTTGCCAATAGTGTAACATCCAGGAACTGTTTGCAATCTACATGTCAGCGCTCTTGTTTTTGTTGGGTCTCTACTTGTTCTTCTTGTGAATATACAACTCAGTACTTTGGAATTTTAGTACTTTACCCACAATCAAACTTGATAGACAAATATGTAAAATTAAGAAACTTACTATGCCAACTATAGAGAAAATATAAATTGTGACTTAATAAATAGGAATCTATCATAACACTTTAAATTTGCAACAACTTTGATTCCACTACCACTACGTGGAAGGACAAATTCCAGTTGTCTATCAAAAAATGATGTTTGCTGTTTCTGTAAATGTCGATCACTGATTGTGAAGAAATATGTAATTACTACAAATTCTTGTTATGCTTAACCTTGTACCTGATTGCTTGCTATGTGACTATGATTGAGATAAAGTCAATTATATGTGTGGGAAACACATAATAAAGACATCTCAAGGTGTGCCTAGGGATGAGGATGTCCAGGGAAGTGGCGAAAGTTGCTGATCTGTACACAGAGCTCGGCAAGTGACTGTAACAAAGTTGCAGCCACCCAAACAGGCAGGAATAAGGGATGTATGGATCAGCAGCAAAAGTTGCAACCATATGGGCAACTAATTAATCGCTCAAATAGGCAGAAACCAGTCAGACCAATAAGCAGTAGGCGTCAAAGTGTTTCTTATACTACACACATCAACACAGGAGAACTGTCACCTCTGCACTACCCCCCCCCATCCTTCATATCCTGCTACATTGTAACTAGTACTTCCAGCTACATGCTCTAACCTGTTTTGTAACTTTTTCCCTGTAACATTTTCTGAACACTGCTTTGTTTGAATCTCAATAAATACCCCTTGGACCCTGGAGTAGGGCCACATTCTGACAGTATCTGATCCCTAAGATCCTTGGTTGTATGGTTGGATGACACCAAGCATTTGGGGTCCTTTCCTTTCACCCCATTCTCTGTGGCGTCCCCAGAAACCTACAGGCTCCTCCCTGCAGAGTGTGACCTCACCACAGCATACATACATATACACTAAATGTTGCAAAAGTTGTTTTTCTAATGACCATAATTTAAATGAGGAACTAAATGAATTTCAACTACATAATTCTTATGTGAGATTAAAGTGTTACTGTAATATAAATTGAAATTAAAGATGATTGTATGGTTTAAAAAATTATTGATATATCATCTGTATAGTTTAATATGTAATATTTTATGTGTCTATTTTTTGTGCAAACAAAAATTGCTTCATTTTTAAATGTCAGAATTAAAATA
Organism: Galago senegalensis; assembly: GCA_963575145.1. NCBI lineage: Eukaryota > Metazoa > Chordata > Mammalia > Primates > Galagidae > Galago > Galago senegalensis. Next base: position 24,245 of record CAUYTI010000356.1, on the reverse strand, counting down.
TACATTTACCATGGCATGTGTAAAATAAACTAATATTCTTAGCTTTGGAGTGTGCATTTTGAAGCAGTAAGCGTGAAGACCAAAATTCTAACACACGGCATTTGGTGAAAAAGTCTTAGGGGAAAAAAATCTTCATCTTGCTCTGCTTCATGTCTAGTCTAATCATTTGAATTTGCAATGATCCCATCTCTAATTTCAAAGCATAGTGAAAGTTTTATAGGTAGAAAAATGAGAATCAAAAATGTCTTTTAAAAAGTACAAATATCCTTTCCTTTGTTTTCCTTCCCTTACTTAAAAACCATACAGTAAAATTTTCCACAAGGAAGAAATAGCTCAAGGAATAGAGTACTGTTCTGTTCAAACAGAGCCCATTATCTCTTAGGACCTTTGAAACAAAACAAATTAATTGCATACATTATCATTGACTCCTTGGTATCTTAGGTATATTATTCGCTTAATAAAATTATATTAATTATTAGCTTAATAAAACTATTAATTAAAAAATTCAATGGCCTTTGTATTAGAGAATCATTTCTATACCCAGGTATGGATGAAAAGTATAGGATGAAAAATTCTGACTGTAATAAAATATTTAAATAAGCATAACAGCTAATCTGGAGTTAAAGTACGAAAGTTCTAGATGTTAGAAGAAAAGTCAAATAAGAGTTCAAATCTTAGAAAAATTAGTTAAAATTAAGAATCACCTCTGGGAGGCGCTGTGGCTCAAAGGAGTAAGGTGCTGGCCCCATATGCTGGAGGTGGCAGGTTCAAACCCAGCCCCTGCCAAAAAAAAAAAAAAAGAATCACCTCTAAGATTTGTTTTGACAAGGGTAGAAATAACATCTAAAAGTTATTGATCTTTTTCTCTATGCCAAAAGGAGAAGGATGGGGCAGAGGAAGAGGAGAGGGGAGAACATCAGGAACAGTATTGGAGTGCTGCACTGGAAGCTCAGACTAATTTTGTCAGGTTGCACCATAGTTATTTTTTTTTTGAAAGATTAGCAGACTGAGATATAAATTGATTAAGTGTTTTGCCCAAGGTTCTCTATCTAGTAAGTTATTAACAAAGATTCTAATTTGAACGTATGATTCCAGGCAGTTTTGGAAATGGAGTCTAGTGAGTGACTTGTCCAAATTACAAAATAATGACAATGTCACATATGGGGCCCAATGCATTGTACAATACAGGAAAAATATTTTTAAATGTTCAAATATATTTTTAAATGTTCAAATAAATAACACCTTCTATAGACCAAATCCTATGATTCTAACAGTATGTGTGGGTGCACTTTCGAAACTTACTGTCAAAAAGCAATTCCAATAATTACTATTCATGAAATGTTACCTTTTTTTGGTGTAATAGTTCCCATTTAGAATCACGCCTTTCTGGAAAGTGCAATACAGTACAACACTGACCTGTGTCGGAGCAGGTAGAAGGACGTGCAATATCTTACCAGCTTCACATTTGGCTTTGCGGCCAGACCAAGGAGTCAGTGCTCTTATCACCCAAATCAGTCAACAGAGAAGTAGATGAGTAATCAGCAACGGCACTAGATTTACAGAAAAGCTAGCAATTCCAGAGAGCAGTGAGGAAATCTCCTCAAACTACTGCTCTGCTTTTCTGACCCTCGCCTTAATTTTATACACTAACAGTAAAAGCAAGCATCATCAACGTCATTAATCATCATGTACACATTAAACAGATTAAACCTCATAGTTACTAGGTTACAAAATATCCCTGGCTTAAAGTGGTTACATTTGCAAAGCCTTACTACCTTAGACTGAATCCACAGTTAGTCACTACTTTACTAGTGCATGAAAAGCGCTGGGTCCTTGACCTGCACTGTGGTCCTTGGAGTGTCAGGTCTCAGCTTTATCTATGTCAAAAGTCCTTGGAAGTGAATAAACCACTCCAGACGGAGGCACCTGGGCTCCTTGGCCCTGCCAGGGCCCATAGGCAGCGCCCTGTGAGCAATGGTTATTTAGGATCCCAGTGCCCGCCATTGGCTTCAGTCTGGTTTGTTTTGCTAAAAGTGAAAAATATTCTATAACCCAGCATTTTATAACCCAGAACTACCTTTTCATTGTTTACCTTGGCTAGGCTTTTAATAGTGATTCAATGCTATTGTGATGTCCACTGACTTGTCAAATAAACTTCTAGCACAGCAATCAACTTTTATTCTGTTGTTACCATGAGAAAGACACTTTGTATATAGTATGTTGGGTGGCGCCTGTGGCACAAGGAGTAGGGCGCTGGCCCCATATACCAGAGGTGGTGCGTTCAAACCTGGCCTTGGCCAAAAACAAAAAACAAAAAACAACTGTATATAGTATGTCACATACTTCCCACCACTCTCTTCCAGATTAAGATCAATCTCCTTAGACAAAACTACTCAGGAGTAACATCTGTCTGGCTCTGAGTCCCCACACCATTCCTGTATGTGTTTCACCGGGCTCCAGTGAGGCTAACACTTTGAGACTAGTAACATTTCTAAAATTATCATCTAAAATATTAAAATACAATATTTTACACATCTTATGAATGAAAATTTTAATTTATATATGGTATGTAGTAACGCATCAGAATTTTATTTCCTGATTATGACTATTAACAGAGTTTACTAAATGTGCAGTAAAGATTATCTTTAGCATTTTTATACATCCAGACATTCTCCTTTTTTATATAAAAAAACCTTATACTTGTTTATTGCTTGTAGACATGTCTTTTTTTCCGATATGGATTCTATAATAGAAGTCTTATATTGAAAAATAGATAAGAACTACAGTTACTAATCTAGCAATAGAAAATTATCAAGTAGAAAAAAAACAATTGTTCGAATTGTTATGAAAATTTTGTTTATAAATTTTGTTATGACCATTTTGTTTATAAATTTTGTTATGACCATTGTTATGAAAATTTTTCCGTAATTGAGGATCCAGTGTATCTTTCTGAGACCCATAAAAATTTTAGCCACAGGCAAGAAAGTAGAGATACACGAGACATAATCCTGATCTCTAATATATAAACTTTCTACCTTTTCTTCTAAATTGGATTTGTCTTGAGATCAAGGTCATGTCTCATATATCTGCACATTCTTCCTACGTATATATACATATATTAGACATGGGCAATGATAACATATATGTTATACATATGTAAAGACCTATATACATATTATATCCTATTATATGATATTATATATATTTCTATATATCCACAACCTATTATGTATATTATCCTATTTGTAAATGCTACCAAAGTGGCTATAATAGCTTGGAAGTGTGACTTTCTTTAGGCCAGAGGAAGCCTAAATATACAGGTCTGAATGTTGAGGAGTTTCTAGTTAGCCCAATGTACCATATTTACACAGAAGGTAAGACTAGTTCATGAAATGAAATAAGGCTTGAAGTTTTAAAAATGAAATCCAACATAAAAAGAATATGTGTACTGTACCCCAGAAGTGCATTAATGTACATAGTTACCATTCAATAAAAAAAATAAATAAATAACGTTCTACAGATTAGGTGACTTAAAAAAAAATAAAAAGAATATGTATATTACCAGTGTTCACAACATCTGTCCCCAGTGAGTCTGACATCAGAAAAACATCAGTGGGACTGTTGGAAGTCAGGTGTCAGCGCCAATGGTGACTGTTCTGGAGCTTTCTTTTTATACAGATAAGCTCAGATTGAAGGGGTAGGGAATAAATCTTCACATTTTATTGAGTGGAAACACAAAAACCACATGGCAGAGCGTGTGATGCAAGAAAAGGGGACTAGTTAGGTTAATTGATACAAACTAACCAGAGACCATTTCTTTATGTTGTACTGCTGTCTTGCACAGTTCTCTCTATGTTCAATCACTTCTATGCAACACAAGTTGAAATCGATACTTGAGTTAATAATTAAGAAGGCAGAAACAAGGTGAAGTGTCTGGGGTGTTACAGGAACACTTCTAACCTTTGGTACCAATCTTGTGTCTCTGTTTGAGATGTTTTATGGCTCAGAACATGGTTTGCCATCACCAGAGCTCATGTCATGGCCTGGTCCCCATGGTGGCTGTGTTGGCTGTGATTAGGTTATTAGAGGGATTAATGTCTCCTCTCATAGGAGTGAGCTCTTATTTTTTATTATTTATTTATTTTTTTTTTTTTGCAGTTTTTGGCCAGGGCTGGGCTTGAACACACCACCTCCGGCATATGGGGCCGACGCCCTACCCCTTTGATGAGCCCTTATTTTTATTGGACTGGATTAAGTACTGAGAATGGGTTGCATAAAGCAAGGTTGCCTCTTGCACTTGGCTTCTCTGCGTGTGTCCACTGATCCTTCACTTTCCTGTTATGTCACGATGCAGCACGAAGCCCTCGCCAGAAGCTGAACAGCCACCGTCACCCAATCTTGGGCCTCCCAGCTGAACAGAATAATTAGCTAAATCAAACCTATACCTCTATAAATTACCCAGTCTCAGCTATCCTGTTATAACAACAGAAAATGGGCTAAAATAGACTGATACAGAGGCCATAACCTACACAGCTTTTAAAAAACAGAAACTTGTTTCTCACGGTTCTGATACTCAGAAGTCCAAAATTAAGATGTCAGAAGATTCCCTGTCTTGCGATAGGATGTTTCCTCCTCAAGGGCCATATTCTTGCTGTGCTTTCATAAGATCAAAGAAGTGAAAGAGCTGCCTTAGGTGTCTTTTATAACAGCCCAAATCTTGTTCAGGAAGGCTCCATTCTCACACCCCTCCCCAAGGCCTCCCCTCCTCACACCACCTTCTGGGGGATTAGAATTTCAACCTATGAATTTTGGGAAGGGACAAAAATATTCAGAACTTTGTACTTGGAGATTGCACTTAATATCTAAAGTTATAATACACTCATTCCAATTTATTCCAACTTAAATTTAATAATCCATGAAACTCTAATCCTTTAACATTTTTATGCCCATCCTTTTTGATTGTTAATTTTAAAAAATTATATCTTTATAGACTGGGTGCTCAAAAATATAAACTAATGAGCATTTCATATGCATTTGTCTCTCAAGTTATATAAGAACCATAATGAGGGGTTATAAAGTAACAATAATATTAGGGTTTGCCCTAATAATCATTTTTTTAAATATAGTTTCAAATCATGTGGGAAACAAATGTGTAGTTATAAACCATTCCTGAAATAATGCCTGTGCTTACAATTTCATGTGCATTTATATTTACTAAGATACTTATTCACAGAACCTTAAGTTACTATCTCATATTATTTTATTTTATACTAATAATCTTTTTTTTTTTTTTTTTTTTAGACAGTCTCACTCTCTTGCTCCAGTAGAGTGCGGTGGCATCACAGCTCACAGCAACCTCCAGTTCCTGGGCTTAGGTGATTCTCTTGCCTCAACCTCCTGCGTAGCTGGGACTACAGGTGCCCGCCACAACACCTGGCTATTTTTTTTTGTTGCAGTTTGGCCGGGGCTGGGTCTGAACCAGCCACCCTTGGTATATGGGGCCAGCACCCTACTCACTGAGCCACGGGCGCCACCCTATCCTTTTCAATATAGTTCAACTCACATGGAAAACAAAGTGTAGTTGCAAACCACTCTCGCAATGACACTCACAGATCCTTTTCTGCCCACCCTAGCTCCTGCCTGAGATACTTATTAATATTTATTCACATGACGTTGAGTTGCTGGCAAGTTTTCTTTCATTACAACCTCTATAACTACCTTTAGATGTTCTTGCAAAGCAGGTCTAGTGGTAATGAACTCCCGCAGCAATTGTTTATGGGGGACTCTCTTAATTCCGCTTACGCATTGAAAGAGGAGTTTTGCTGTAAGCTGTGCGCAATTCGCTCCATGAACAAGCGCGGCTTTCTGCCGTGAGACTGGAGTGGTGAATGGATACTGTGCTAAAAATTAAAAGTGACAAATGCATCAGCCACTTACTTTCCAGCCTCTCCTCTTGAAGTTGCCAACCTCGCACAGACTCCAGAGTTCTAAAATAGTTACTTCAGACAGATTTTGCGAATGAAATTTTTGTCTAGGTGGAGAAACAGTTCCCAGTGCTTCTGCTAGTACCACCTTCCCAGAATATACCCTTCCCCATACTTACTAAGAAAAGTTAAAAGCAACGCCAAATTTATTTAATATGAATTTTCATTTTGTCCTCTTTTTATTGCTGTTTTTGCTTTGCCATACTCTTTTCAGCTTATTAGACTCATTCATTAATATTGAAAGGAAAGGATTTTATATCTTTGAGAATATTTCATAAAAACAAGGACCAGGAAACATCTCACGTCCAAGCCTTGTACATTTATAACATTAGACAATGAATAATCAAAAAGATGAGTACCCTGCTCAAAAGTGGCTTAAAATCCTATTGTCATCTACCATCATGTATTGAACTCTGAAGATGAAGCTTTGTAGAAATGATAACACTAGCTCTGATAAAATTGTAAACTATCTGCACCAAGGTTCTGAAAGATCAATTACCTGATAACTACAGTTTTAGAATCGAGCTCTCCTTGGAAATTGCTGCAGCACATAATTGATGAAAATATGCCACATTCTGAGAAAATTGTGACTTCTTCTTCCTCTAAAATCTCAGATAGATAACTCTGCAAAGTGATCATTTTGTCAGGTTGGAACATTTTGTACAAAATAACGTAATGCCTTTCAAACAGTTCATGAGCTCGTTGTCATTAAGACCAATCTGATTTATGAAAACATTTATCAGAACAAAACAAATATTGTGTGCATAGACATTGAACTTCATTTCATAGATAATAAATCAATAGTGAAAAAATTTTAAGCATATCCATTTGTGGTTCTAAGGGAAAATTTAAGGTTCCAATAGGATTAATGTACTTTTTCTATAACAAGTATAGTTAATTGTAAAAAGGTAGATTTAGTGAATGAACATTTACCAATACATTTCTTAAACATTTTAAGAAGTACTGGGTGCTTCTGTGTTAAATAACCCTAGGTGTACAAAAACTAAAATTATTAATATCATTGCTATGAGTATAAGTGATAAATATGAGAGAAACATACACCTTCACCTAAAAACAACTGGAGGATTTTATAGCTTTTATTAGCCAATTATTATGAAATGTCCACAATGTGCTGACAGAGAAAGTACAAGGAAAATAGGGTCTTGCAAGAAGAAGAGAGAGAGTCTCAGGAATGACCCCAAGTGACATGAACAAGGTATGTAATACACATCATCTTTAATTTTTCAAGTTTTCATGAAATACTTCAGATAGTTATAGGGGGCCAGGGGATAGCATTAAGGAAAGATATATAAGAACAGAGGAAAGTTATTATGGGAATTGGAACACAGAAGTTAACTAATGGACATGGAAGCAAACTTATAGAGGTAAATGATATTTTAAAAATAAAAATACAAAACAAACATTAACCCCCAAATTATAAGTTTTTTTTTTCTGTTTATATATTTTATAATTCTATATAACAATTTATTTTCTTTTTGCTCCTCTGGATTTTTTTTAATTTTTTAATTAATTCATAGCTGTGTACATTAATACTATCATGGAGTACAGTGTGTTATTTCTATATATAGTTTGAAATACATTCATCCATCTGGTTAACATAGCCTTCATGTCATTTTCTTAGTTATTGTGTTAAGATGTTTATATTCTACATTTAGAAAGGTTCACATGTACTCTTATAGGATAAACCATAGTGGTGATCCCACCAATCACCCTCCTTCCACCCACCCTCCCCCTGCCCCCCTCCCCTCCCCTTCTTTTCCCCTTTTCTCGTATTCTTGGGCTAAAATTGGGTTATAGCTTTCCTATGAAAAGCTAGTTTCATAATAGTATTAAGTACATTGGAAACTTTTTCTTCCATTCTTCAGATACTTTGCTAAGAAGAATATTTTCCAGCTCCATCCATGTAAACATGAAGGAGGTAAAGTCTCCATCTTGCTTTATGGCTGCATAGTATTCCATAGTGTACATATATCACAATTTATTTATCCATTTGTGAGTCGATGGGCTCTTGGGTGTCTTCAATGACCTATCAATTATGAATTGGGCTGCAATGAACATTCTGATACAAATATCTTTATTATAGTGTGATTTTTGGACTTCTGGATATATACCTAATAGAGGAATTATAGGATCAAATGGCAGGTCTATTTTTAGTTGTCTAAGTGTTCTCCAGATGTCTTTCCAAAAGGAATGTATTAGTTTGCAATCCCACCAGCAGTGTAAAAGTGTTCCCTTTTCTCCACAACCATGCCAGCATCTGTGATTTTGTGATTTTGTGAAGTATGTATTTTTTTAAAATGAAGAATAAATACATGCAGAATTTTGGTCTGTCTGGATGTTCCCTATTCCCCTGGTTCCCAGTGTCAAGAATGAAGGCTGGTGCTGAGTTGAGCAGGCCGTGGAGTGACCTCCAATACAAAACAATCACACACAGCATTTATTGCAAAGCAAAAGTTCATCTCAGAGGAAGAGAGGGATCATTCTCTGAGAGGGAAGAAACACCCCGAAGTCTGAGCACACTCTTTTTATGCTCACTAGTTTGTCCCACCTTTCTCCTGGAAGTATTGGTTGCCATTTCCTGCCTTTGGGGTGGTTGACAGGTTGGGTATATAACACAACAGATCATATGACAGCATAAGTTACATAATATTTTCCTTGCTAAGCATGCCTCTTCTCAGAATGCCTCATGAAAACTCTATCCATGCTATGCCTTTTAGATGGTAATGAGCCCCAGGTAAGATTGCCAGAAGAGAGCTCCTCATTATGTATGTTCCCACCAGGGAACGGTTGCTAGCCACAATGTGGTTCCTACCTTCAATTTGCTTACTCTCTGTAGCCACTTTGCCACCAGTTTACCCTATGCCGACCTAACAGAATGTTACAAAGCTAGTATTGAAACATAATGAATATAAAAAATTAAAATGAAAATACTGACAGATAAATCTTCTTACTTTATAATTTATAATGGTAACTTTTATGAGTAAAGAAAAGAGGGGAGCAGTAGTATTATTAGAAATTATAAAGAAATTTAAGAATAGATACCTTTCTAGAAAAATAAAGTTCTAAATTAAGAAATAAGATACTTTGTAGAAAAAAACATATAATAATTCATTGAAACTAAAAGATTTACCCAATAATGACTGATTATTAGAACAAAAGAGTTTAATGCTGACTTCTGTCAATTTTTTAAAGGGAATATAAACCCCATGTTATATATGGACTATTCAAAACTATGCAGAAATTAAGGCAATATGCTGTAGTAAGTAGTGCAGTTGTATTCCTAAGATATTCAATTTTATTTTTTAAATATATTACTAACTATAGCTATTTTTAGGGCTTTGGGCTCAAAAATTCAGGTTTTTTTCTTACAGGAATTTTAGAAATAATATTTTTGTCACTGTAAAGCACTATACAGTAAATGTGAAACTGATTTCTTTCTATTTTACTTCAGAGTAAAGGACATTCCTTTTCTATAATAACATCTATTACCTCCAGTGTAGCCCCTCTTAAAGATTGTCCATATTTATTGAAACTTTCACCTGCATTGCTAATTGCCATAGTAAACAAATCTTTAAGCTCATCAAGGAAGCAATGGAAATGGAGTTAGTGAATCACGAATCCCTTTATGTCTGCTCTTTAAATTCTAAAGTTTGATCCCTTCCAGTTTCACACAAAATAATCTACATAAAAGACAAAGTAAATTGTGTTATGCAAATTTTCAATTGCATTTTAGCTTATTGAGGTTATGGGAAATGATTCGGCAAATTCATTGAAATACACTAATACTAACCAAAAGCCTGACAAAGAAACCACAAAATAAGATACGGTACCATTAAAAATTTAGAAGCACAAATCCTAAGTAAAAAACTAAGAATGCAAGCAACTCAAAATTGTTTACACCCCAGGTCATGAAGAGCGCCATATTTACTTTGTCACTTGTAAAAGTGCTGGTAAAATAAAGATAGGAATCTTACTAGTTACCATTTATATCTGTCTGAAATAAGTTCTAAAGTGAAAATTGTTAAAAATAAGCAGGGAATAATAAAAATATCTATGACTTTTTTCTAACATTTTAAGTGTAACATTAATGAAGAAAACAGCAATGTAAAAAAAAAAATACAGAATTGTTGAATATAAAGTTAAAAAAAAAACCCCAAAAAACCAAAAAACTGAGGGCAGCACCTGTGGCTCAAAGGAGTAGGGCACTGACCCCATATGTTGGTGCTGGTGGGTTCAAGCCCAGCCCCAGCCAAAAACTGCAAAAAAAACGAAACAAAACAAAAAAACCCTGAAACCATAAATTGTGTGCCTGAATAGTTAAATGGAGAACATTGTAAGCATAGGTCCACTATATACACGCACATATTCACACATAGCTATACACATATAAGACCCAAAGGAAAAATAATGTCTATATAAATATTAAGATGTTGTGGATGTCAAAAATGGTGATAAAAGACCAACAGAAATGCAGAAAGTGTTTAAAACAAAATAACAAATGCGTAGGCTTATGTTCTAACCATAAAAGAAGTTTAATCAAATGATTAAAATATAGTGAGTTCAAGATACATAAATTTTCACAGGTTTAACTATAAAAACCACAAAAAATAAAAAATAATTTTAATTATTTTTCTTGGCTTTTTTCTTTTTTTTTTTGCAGTTTTTGGCTGGGGTTGGGTTTGAACCCCCCACCTCTGACATATGGGACAGATGCCCTACCCCTTTGAGCCACAGGCACCACCCCAAATAATTTTAATTTTGGGTAGCACCTGTGGCTCAGTGAGTAGGGTGCCAACCCCATATACCTAGGGTGTTGGGTTCAAACCTCAGCCCCAGGCCAAACTGCAACAAAAAGATAGCCAGGTGCCTTTAGTCCCAGCTACTTGGGAGGCTGAGGCAAGAGAATCGCCTAAGCCCAGGAGTTGGAGGTTGCTGTGAGATATCACTCCACGGTACTCTACTGAGGGCAACGGACTGAGACTCTGTCTCTAAAAAAAAAATAATAATAATTTTTAAGATTAAATGAAAATTTAGTGCTCGCTTCGGCAGCACATATACTAAAATTGGAACAATACAGAGAAGATTAGGATGGTCCCTGCACAAGGATGACATGCAAATTCGTGAAACATTTCATATTTTTAAAAAAGCATTTAAAAAAAGGATGAAAATTTAAATCAAATTAAAAATTAAAATTACCAATACAATCTTTTCCTACTACAATCATAATATTTAAAGATGAAATTCAAATGAAATTACGAAGGAATTTACTTTTATCAAATACATAATGTCCTATTAGCAAACATATAGTGACATGACCCAACTTGGCTTTTGTTTTTGGAAAAACATATGAGTATAGCTGCTGAGAGGAGTTAACTGAAGACATGACTGGTATCAGAAAGCTCAGCTGGTTACAACAGGCTTGAAAGGTGGTGAGACCAGAAAGACAAGTTGACAGATTCCAGACATGTTAAAGGTCCATACACTAGAACTTAAACGTGAATAATAGGCGTGAGAATGGGGGAGAAAGCCAGAATGCCTTTTTTAGTTTCTGGCTGGTATTGTTATCTTCTGCTGTTGAAAACAGTAAGACACAATCAGATTGATTTTTAATCAAACAGAAAATAAATAATAATAATTATTTAAAGATTTTGCTTGCCTACTTTATATGTTTAGACTGAACATCATTTCTAGAAATGCTAGTCACTTATTTGTGTTACACATATTTCAAAAATTAGTGCACAAATCTTTTCATGTAAGGAGACTAGAATGAATTTTGAGGTCAAATAGATCATGACACTACTTTCTTATCATAGGGTAATAAAAAGCGGACAAAAGTTATGAATAGAAGGTTCTCAAAAGAAAACAGACAAGAGTCCAACAAACACGAAAAAATACCCAACATTACTAAATGGCAAAGAAATGAAAATAAAAACTACAATGAAATCCCACCTTATCCTTATCAGAATGTCAACTATTAAAATATTTGAAACAACCAATAGAAGCTGTTATGGAAGGAGAGAAAATGGAACAGTTACTCACAGCTGGTTGGGCTGCAAATTAGCATAGCCTGGATTGAAAACAGTATGAAATGTAGACCCACCAGTCAATTCAACAGTCTCACTGCTGGGTATCTACCCAAAGGAAATGAAGTTACTTTATCAAAAAGACACTTGTATTCAAATGTTTATTACAGCTCAATTCACAATAATATGAAACCAAGTTAAGGACTCATCAATGCGCATGTGAAATTACTAAAACTCTTTTGAGATAAAGAAGACAATAATATTTGATTAGTTAGTACACTGGAGAAATTTAAGTCAGGACTAGAACCCAGAGTAATTAGGGAAGTTGAACAATGATTAGGTGTACTTTACAATACGAGGTAGATAGCACCTACATACTGAAAATAAACTTCCCAATCTTGGTGGCCTAATTATCCTCTCCTTTCTATTATTGTTAAGTACTCACTAAAATAATTACCTATTTACTTCAAAATTTATTGCACGGCAACTGGTTCATTTTATAAAGTTTCATTTTGGTTAAATTATTGTCTTTAGATATCCAGACATTAATCACCTAACTATACAACTTTAAGAATTTAATTTTTAGAACTAATGAGGAAAATTAATTGGATTCTCCAAAACGTCTAATAAATAAAAAGTCTACTATAATTGATATTCTATTTCATGAGTACCACACATTTACAAACCACATAAAATTACATGTATAATTATAAGAAACTGTGAGCAGTACCTCTATTACTTTGATATTAGTAATTGCAATTAAGCACGGTTATTTTTTCACAGAGAGATTTAAAATGTGAATATATGGTAATATTAATTTTATCTCACATGGATCCATTTGTTTTCTATGTCTTTCTGATCATCCAGTGTTGAATTCTCTTCACAGATTCATATTTATGTTGCAAAATTCATATTTAATTTTTAAAGATAACATAAGTTTTAAAACTTGATTTCTTTTCATAGGAGACTGAAAAGTTGAAAATATTCTGCTGTAATGGTGACTAGAGTTCTATTCACCGTCTCAGTTTTTAATTAGATATAAAACTTTACATTTCTTTCTGGGCCTCAGTTCTTACATTTGAATTAGGGCCTATCCATTTCTGATATTTTCTGTATGTCTCTAATACTGTTTTACAGAAGATTTCCATAGCTACAAAAGATTCTTATTATTGCTTTATGGGGTTTTGTTTTGTTTTGCTTTTTATTCAAGACTAAATTTATATAGAAATAAGGAGATTGAGCTAATTGTGTGATAATTAAGTTTCTGGGCTATATGTACCATCCCTTTGGACTGAAAAAAATTTAAAAATCCATTTTCAAAGTTTTTTTTTGTTTTTGTTTTTTGTTTTTGTAAGACAGAGTCTCACTATGTTGCTCACTGTAGAGCTTGGTGGCATCACATCTCACAGCAATCTCAAACTCTTAGGCTTACGTGATTCTCTTGCCTCAACCCCCCAAGTAGCTGGGATTATAGGTGCCCGCAACAACACTTAGCTATTTTTGGTTGCAGTTGTCATTGTTGTTTAGTAGGCCTAGGCCTGGTGCAAACCCACCAGCCTTAGTATATGTGGCTGGCGCCCTACTCACTGAGCTACAGGTGCTGAGTCTCCATTTTGAAAGTTACGACTTCAGTTTAAAACTTTAAATCTGCCTCTATATAAATAAAAATCAGTTATTGACACTCTGGGGCAGGGGGAATCCAAGACCAGTGTATGTTCAAGAAAGATGACAAAAGAGATATTCAGTAGCAAAAAACAAAACCTGGAGAATTTATTTAAGAATTTAACCCTTCACTTGACACCAATATAAGAGGGTCCTTATCTAACAAAAGCAGTCAATGTAACCTGCTTCTGTGTACCCTCAATGAATCCCCAACATTAAAAAAAAAAAGAAAAAAAATTTTAACAAATTGTTAAAAAAAAAGTTCAAAATTCAACCCTTTAGCTATTCTGTTGTTAGATCATTTTTAACAGATTAGATTAAGTTAGGTGCTGATACAGTAATCTTAACAAAGAAACTCTAAGGAGTAATGAAAATCATGAAAGAATAATCGTTTCGAATCTCAAATGCAAGATAAATGAAACAAAAAAATCCCATGAAACTTAAAGCCAAATTCACAAGAAAAATTAACAAGTGGGTAGGAGAGATACACGAGATAGTTTCTCTCTTAGACAAAACTGTGGGGCATAGCTAAAATATAGCCACCCAAATATTAAATACTTGAATAAACAATTTGAAAAATTAACATGACTGTAGACCTGCCTCTGCTAAATAGACACACTCAGACATTTTTTCAAGGTGTATTTCTACTCTCAGTATGGCATTTATTCTTATATCTTTACGTATGTTTTTATCTCTTATACTTTCATTGTCTAATGCTCTCTATTTGCTCCACTCAGCGATCCATTTTTCTCTTGTTAGCATCTCTGTGCCAGTTAGCATCACCTCTTTAAATTGGCCGTGCTGTAAGCGGCACTTCCTTGGTTGTCTAGTCCTACTCTTACCTCTCAACCTCCTGGTGGCACCTTTCTCCCACTTTTTTGGTAGCCACTATTTCCACTTTTACTCCTGGGTTCTGCTTTGCCAACCTCACTTCTGTTGCTACCTGGTCTTCTAAGTCCTTTTAGGTGAATTGGCCACTTTGACCTGGTCAAATGCCAATTATTTTTATGATCTAAATATTGGCCAGGCTCCTGTTTCATGGAGTCAATTCCATTGAGAAAATTTTACAAACATTCCCAGGGCTGAATCTAGGAAAATTACATGTGATGAAACCCTCATTAACCTCTAAGAGATTTTTCCTAACTGTGTTAATGCCAGGCCTTACGTACAAGCATCTGCCCTTGGCTTCCTCATATGTCTGGATACCTTACGATTCCTCTATTTCTGTATCATTCTCTTTCTTCCCCATCAGCAATCCCCAGGCATCATTTGCCATCTTTACTCAGAAAAGTTACCTCAGTTTTTCAACTTCCTGACTCTCATCACCATTTCCCCAGATGACCTAGGGCGCAATATGATTAGTGGGAGAATAAGGGCTGGGATTCAGTGGGAGTATGTATTTTTTTATTTCATTTATAAAGGATCTTTAGGGAGATGACAAAAATATGTGTATATTACATTAGCATAAAAATAGATGTGTAGACCGGAGCAAGATGGCGGGCTGGAGACAACTTCTTATCAGTGACTCATTGTGAGTCAGGGGAGAGAGGACTCCAGCCACCTCTGGCTGGGGGAGGGGGATCCTCCCCAGAAATACCACACTGGGGGCACAGTGAAGCAGTAGGTGCCCAAGGACCCAACTGGGAGGTAAGAAGTTGAGGAAGACCAGCACAGAAGGCAAGTGCCTGGGTGCAGGGAGAGGATGGCCAGTCATCCCTGGGAGAACTAGAGAAGGAAAGCACTATCCTGCAGTTTTTTTTCTTCTTGGCCTAGGCTGCTTGGCTTGTTGAAGTGGCCTTGGAAGGGTGTTAAGTGAGCAAGTAAACTCAATCAGTGCTCTGCCGTCTTGTGACCAGCTTCCCACCACCCCATTTCCCTCTTCCTACTCCTCCCCTTCAGAGTCTACTCCTGGAACATGGCAAGTCCCTCCTCCCCCCAGGGTGGCCATGAACGTACTTCCCAGCCACGTTCCCAGGCTCCTCCCCCCTAGGGTTGCCAAGAAAAAGCTTCAGGTACAAAGAAGAAAAGTCCCAAGTTTCACAAAACCCCCAAGTTCTCAGTAGATGAACAACGGTGGAAAACTCACAGAAACTTGATTTATTACTGTTGTGTAACTGTAACCATCGTGATATGAGATGTATCCATTGTCAACTGAAGCTGTATTATTGTTGCGTTACTGTAACCATTGCTGTATCCATGACTACCCGAGCTGTAACCCCCCTTAACCAGCCATGTTTCACTTTTGTAATATGCTTGCATTGCACAAAACCCATAAAAGACAACCCACATCCCTACTTGGCTGCTGCTGCCACCCAGTGCAGCAGTCCCTGCAGCAGGTAAAATAAATTACTAATTAATTACATCTAAGTGGGGGTCTGATTCTATCTTTTCAGGTCAAAGGAGGTACCAGAGCGGCAGGATTGAATTACCAGGTGGAATGGAGTTCCCATTGGCTTGGCAACTAGCAGGGCACTGCCATTGTAAGAAGACCATTGCGGAAAAACAGTCTACAGGGTCCTAGTGCGTGGCCAGCTCTGTGTACCTGCTGAGCTTCGGCAGCCAAACTTGGAGTTAGTTTGTTAGAACAGCTGCTTCAGCCCCTAGAAAGCCACTTTGCTGTCAGGGGGCACTGAGTGGAAGGTCAAGATGAACCTCCTAAGAAATCTAGCAACAGGCTTGGCGCTTGTGGCTCAAGCGGCTAAGGCGCCAGCCACATACACCTAAGGTGGCGGGTGCAAATCCCTAGCCCGGGCCTGCCAAACAACAATGATGGCTGCAACCAAAAAATGGCCAGGCGTTGTGGTGGGCGCCTGTAGTCTCAGCTACTTGGGAGGCTGAGGCAGGAGACTCGCTTGAGCCCAGGAGTTGGAGGTTGCTGTGAGCGCGATGCCATGGCACTCTACCCAGGGCGATAGCTTGAGGCTCAGTCTCAAAAAAAAAAAAAAAAAGAAAAGAAAAATCTGGCAAGAGCTTCAAGATCCTAATCTCTTGGAGAATACATGCTAGTAAAACCACCAAGCCCTGACTGAAGGCAAATAAATCAAGAAGACAGGACCAGGCCTCCTAAGCAACTAGATAGCGGCTCCCAGCCTCCATCTTCTACAATAAACCAGCCTGTGTGTTTTCTGTCTTCTAACACCACACCACCACCTGGTGTTCAGGGAAAATATTGCTACACACACACACACACACACACACACACACATATAAATTTTTTATCTTTTTTTCCCAAGTTTTTCTTAGTCTATTTTTGTTGTTACTGTTGTTTGTTTTGTTTAGTTTGGTTGTATGTTTATTTTTCATTTTTACTTTCTTTAATAGCAAGAGCCCCTCCATTTCTGCTATGGTTTTTCAGTCCTTTTTATTCTTTCTTTTTAACTGTTCTCTTTTTTTCCTCCCCTGATAGAGATTTTTTCATAATCCTCACCTTTACCACATAAAACAATAACTAAGACATCCTTTTCTTCTTCATCCTATATAATTTTATTTTTAATTTGTTGTTATTATTTTTTTCTTTCCTCTGATCTGCTTTATTCTATTTCATTTTGTATTCTATTTCTGAGACAGGGCCTCCCTCTGAAGTCTGGGATGGGGACATTGGTCTGGCTCAAAAATACCTTGAGCTCATGGTCTAGAGTGTTCTTCTAGCTTTGGCCTTTGAAAAGATGGCATTGGCAGGTCCCTAAAGGGCGCACGTGAGAATACCTAAGGGAAAAGTCATAGCTTGATGTGCTTGAATTACTAGTAATAATGATTTTATAAGCTACGAACCAATGTTCAATTATTATTTGCAAGTTGATTAGGAATTAAATTAGGAATAGGATTACAGAGAATGGACAAAAGAAAAACAGAAACCGGAGAAAGGTTGATTCAGGAAATTTCTAGTTTTCAGCACAGGACCTCCCACTTTAAAATTCTAAATTTGTCTTGCTGGAAATTTCCCATTCCCTCCAACCCTTCCCCCCACCCCTTCCCACCAGTACTCTGCCCAGGGCTGCAAGCTTCTGCTCAGGTTTTCTGGCAGGGAGAGGCTGTTCACACTGGGAGAGTGCTTTTGCAAAGTTAAGGAATGTTTAAACTGTGTTGAACACAGAAAGAATTGCTCTGGACCACATAGGAGATGAAATCTCTTTTCTTCTATCATCTTAGTTAGGGCAGAGGTGTGTATTTGTCTGGACCCAAGGCTTTCAGAGTATTAAAAAATCACATTTGTGCTTTGCAAGTGTGGTCTGACTCGGGTATTTCCCTGATGTCCTCCTCCTAAGCTATTTTGCTCTCCAGACTCTGTTTGTGTTAGATCATAAATACCTTAAAACGATAAAAGTAACAAATAAATCTATGTAGTTAGTTAAAGAATTAGTTTAGTTAAAGAAATGCAAGTGCAGCAGGGACCGTGACAGGACTGTCTGCCCTGCCTTCATGAGATTTATGATTGAAACACTGATGTATTAAATAAATACAGAGCCAGCCTGATATTTGGAGCAGCATACTGGAAGCCTCACAAAGAAGGGTGTGCCACCTCCTAAATCCCTCACTGCTCTTAAAAACTTTGTCTACTGCTTGTCTATTATTTCCTACTTTTTCCTATAATTCCAACAGCCTTTCTGCCCCACCAGCCACTGGAAGAAAATCCATAGTGTGTTGGGGCTTGTTCCTGACAGGTCCACACTGTCACATACTGCTGATTTTTTCCTATATTTACCGGAGGTGGGGTCTTGCTTTTGTCTAGGCCGGAAAGGAGCTCCTGACATCAAAGGATCCACTCAGCCTGGCAACTACAGGGTGGGAATTGCATGTGTGGGACAAAGTGCCCTGCTGGATACCACCATTTCCCTTGTCTCTCTCTGTCTCCATTTCTGTCTTTCTTATTTTATTTTTTCAACTTTTTCCTACTCTCTCTTTTATCTATTTATTTTTTCTTTATATTCGTCTTTATATTGTTTCTTTATAATGTTACCCTTCTCTTTTTTTTCTGGTCTTATACTAAAAGCCACTTCAACACATAAAGTACAGAAACAAGGTAATAAAAGTAATAAAAACAAACCTGTAGGAATCACTCTACCAGACTTCAGGTTAATAAGTCCACAGTGATCAAAACAGAATGGCATTGGCACAATAATAGAGACAGAGACACAGAACATAATAGAAAATCAAGAGACGGGGCTGGTTCCCTATTTGATAAACCAAACAAAAGCAGACACCGGGGAAGGGAATCCTTACTCAACAAATGGTGCTGGGAGAACTGCATAGCCACATGTAAGAGACTGAAACTGGATTCTCACAATTCACCACTTACTAAAATTGACTCAAGATGGATAAAGGACTTCAATTTAAGACATGAAACAATAAAAGTCTTAGAAGAAAGTGTTGGAAAACTATTGATGATGTTGGACTGGGGAAAGATTTTGCAGAAGACATCAGTGGCAATGGCAGCAAGGAATATATGGAAATAGGACTTAAACTGAAAAGCTTCTGTACAGCTAGGGACACACAAAATTAAAGCAAATAGTTAACCTTCAGAATGGGAAAGGATATTTGCATGTTATGAATCTGAGAAAGGTTTGCTAACTAGAATCTACTGAGAACTCAAATCATCACCATAAAAGGAGCAAATAATTCCATCTATCACTGGGCAAGAGAAATGATCAGAACCTTCTCTGAAGAAGACAGATGGTTGCCCACAAACCTAAGAAGACATATTCATCATCCCTAATTATCAAAGAAATACAAATTAAAACTAACGTGAGATATCACCTAATCCTAGGAGAATGGCCCACATCTCAAAGTCTCAAAGCTGTGGATGCTGGCATGGATGTGGAAAGAAGGGACACCTTCACAACTGTAGGTGGGACTGCAAACTAATACTGCCTCTTTGGAAAGAAGCATGGAAAATTCTCAAAGAATTCAAATTAGACCTACCTCTTGATCCCACAATCCCATTACTAAGTGTCTACCCAGAAGAATAAATAAATCATTTTATCATAAAGACATTTGCCCTAGATTGTTTATCCCAGTGCAGTTTCCAATTTCCAAGATGTGGAGACAACCTAAATGCCCATCAACCCAGCAATGGAGGAACAAGCTGTGGTATACGTATACCACGAAATACTATTCAGCCATTCAAAAAGATGGCGACTTTATAACCTTTCTATGATCCTGGATAGAGTTGAATACACATTCTTCTTAGTAAAATATCACAAGAGTGGAAAAGCTAGTATACAATGTACTCAATACTAATATGAAACCAGTAGAAGATCTAATACACGTGCACGTAAAAGAAAAACTCAATTCAATTCAAGTTGGGGGAAGGGAGGAGAGAGCAGTGGGAGAGGGAGAAGGGAGGGGGATGGGTGTGCTCCCACTGAATGGGCTAATGTAAGGGTGTATGGCACACCTCTTGGGTGTGGGACTCTGCTACAAGAGGGACTCTACCTAACAAGTACAAACATTGTAATTTAGTTGTTTGTACCCTCACATTAACCTGAAATAAATAAACAAATATTTTTTTAAAAAATAGATGTGAAAATGTAGGCAAATGGCAAAACAGAGTAATGTTAGTTTCTGTTTTGTGATTTATATAATAAAAGCATGTAATAAAATTGTATTCACCCATATCTTTGTGAGATGCACAATACATCTGTGTGTAGATGAGCCAGTGATTAATTTTACTTACTTAAGTAATGAGTAATCATGAAGCTAATGATTAATTGTACTTATTTAAAACAGAAGCACATAGCTCCCTCTTGTAAATTCTACAGAGATATCACAAAATAAAATCTTTTTGCCTATAAATGATACACATCAATGAAACACCATATAAATTCTTAACAGTTGGGAAGCACTCCTTATGGGATAAAGCCCAAACCTAGAGGTAAGGATGTGAGATGGTTCATAGCCTCACCTCTTACCTTGATTGCTTTACTTGCTTTAATACTTGTTTTTTCCTCTTGCTGCCAGCACTGCTCTTTATTATTCACGCCCTATGTATGTGGATATGCTTTATAGATGCTATTGTAATTCACTACTTTTCTATTTCTCCAACTCGCTAGGCCAGACCAGGATATTAATGGCCAGGATGTTATCTTATTAATTTTTATATCCTTAAGGTCTAGCACATAGTAAGAGCGGACATTTTTAACTATGAGAAACGTACTCCTGTGACTTACTCTGCACCCCCTAAAATGCATCTTGTAATAATACACTTGCAAAAAATGCACCCTGCTATGTGTATCCCTTAAATCTTTACTCTTGTTTTATAATCTTCAATAATGTTATCTTGCAACCAGTAAGAAAGTGAGAGAAATGCTTAACTAGGGCTCCACTAAATCATAATGTTCAAAACGCCTACGTTACAGTGCTTTATAAAATGCTAAGGATAAGCTTGAATGTGATTCTTATTTAGACTGAGATTACAAGCTTAGTACCAAATGAATACAAGTAGAAAATAAAAAGGTATAAACAGTAATGTGTTTACTGCTACACTTTTCAAGGTAATCATGTATAAAGACCATAATCAATTTCCCAGGGAAGAATTTCCTGAAATGCCATTAAAAATGTGCTTTTTGGCACAACATTTTTCATCACTCTATTTCCTTCTACATAGGGATATTATAACCTTATATTGTTGCCTTTGCTGGGGGAATATCTCAGTTAGTGATATAGTGTTAGTTTTCTGTTACTTCTGTAACAAATTAGCTTGAAATTAAGTAGCTAAACAAAATATAATTTATTATCTTACAGTTTTGCTGGTCAGAAGTGTGACATGAGTTTTACAGAGTGAAATTAAAATACCAGAAAATTTGAGTTTATTTTTGAATGTTTTAAGAAAAAGTCCGGTTGTTTTCTGGGGGATATCTGCATTCCTGGACGAGTGACCCACGTTCTTCACCTCAAACAGAAACAATTGCTTCTCTCAGATCATGACCAACTGGGTTTTAAATCAAGGAAAACAAGGAATCTTTGACATCTGAGTCTCCATTAATATAATACACAATATCAATATAATAAAAGAAGGAATCACACGATAATCTCAGCACTGAAAAAAGAAAAAGAAAAATCTGATCTTTTCCAAGCAGATTTTAAACCATTTTCTCTCATCCAAGCTATATTCTAGTCCATGACTTTCCATTGTGTGTGAAGTTCCTCTCACCTTTTAAGTAAGTCGGATACATCAAAATCAGACATATTTTTATCAAACAAAAGCTCCGAAACAACCAGGTCTTTGACCCTTACAACAGTTACACCATGAAAATAGTTTCCAAAACCTAAAGCATACACTGATTTAGAATTACATTACTATGCTTTGATTTTGTCTTTTTAATTATAGGCATCTTAGCGAGTGTGATATGGTATTGCATTGTGGCTTTAATCCGCACTTCCCTAATAGCTAATTATGCTGTATATCGTCTCACATACTTCTTATTTGTATACCCTTCTTTGGACAAATGTCCACTCATATCCACTGCCTATACTCTTCATTGGTTTACTTACCTTTCTATAATTTGATTGTAATTGCTCTTTGTATACTTGAGGTACAAGTTTCTCTCAGATATGAATGATGAGCAAATGGTTTCTTCAGTTCTTCGGGGGAACTTACCCCTTCTTGATGGTATCCTTTGATGCACAAAAGTTTTCATTTTGGTGAAATAGAATTTATATATATTTTGTATATACCACAATTTATTGATCCATTTGTGGGTTGATGGGCACTTGGGCTTCTTCCATGACTTAGAAATTATGAATTGTGCTACAATAAACATTGTGCTACATATATCTTTCTTATAATGTGATTTTTGTTCTTCTGGATATAGACCTAGTAGAGGAATTGTAGGATCAAATGGCAGGTCCATTTTTAGATCTCTAAGTGTTCTCCAAACATCTTTCCAAGAGATATTCTAATTTTAAATTAAACTATACATTATATTTTTCTTCCTGGTAAATTATAATTGTTATGATTATAACAATTATAAATACATTTTTATGTATTTTGTGACCTTTATGAAAATACATCTTTCTAACTTCAACTTGAGAAAAATTTAGACTTCTATTAAATTATTTAAATAGATGACTAGTCAGAGAGAAAGTTGGCAATATAGATGCCAAAAAAAAAAAAAAAATAGTTTCCAATATATGCCCAGATAAGAGCATGCCTGAGTAGGCACAAACTTTAGGACCTGTGAGGTTTAAAATCTCTACTTTACAAAATAGTTTCTTCCACACTATATTGTTGGGGTCCCACCCAGAGAGCAGGGTCCGCTAAGACCTGTGGAAACTGACAGTGATAGACTGAAGAAATATAGAGTTAGAAACAATGGTAAAGAAAGAGACATGAGACATAGAGTAGAATTAAAAGTGGGAGCTCAGCAGTCCATTGCCCATTTATGGAATTCCAGCAATGATCCAAAATATTTGCTCCACTCTGATTTTATTGAGGTCTATTTGCTTAGAGGGTAAGAAGAGGGAGTAAACAAAGATGTCAGCAGTTTCTCAGATTGATCATATTAGCTCCTATTGTCATTATTATTAACCTTCAGCTAGCCTTCAGAAATCTGAAATCTGAGCCTTGTATTGGGAGGGCCTCCTGCTTGAGATAACACACACAGATTTCTAGGGAGTTGTAAAACCCCACCAGTTCTCTGTGGAGTAAAACTCCACCAGTGTTAATCTCCTCTGAGGGATCAGTGGGAGGGAGATGTTTTCCTCCCATCAACACCACAGAGGATCTTCCTCTGCCACAATAAGCTCTTCTGCCCTTATCTCCAAGCTCAAGCTACTCCCTTGATCTCTACCCCAGGCAAATGCAAATATCCACAATGGGTATCTGCTTTGTCTGTTTAATGGGCAAGAAACACCCTAGAAGATGTATCTTTTGCTAGGACTGGCCACAGTCTCTTCCATGGGCATTATTTTCCTCAGAGTGCTCATAGACCCAGCAGACTGTTTGTAAGCTGTATCCCCAACAGGCTAGAATTTCAGAAAAGGCAGAAAGCTTGCTAGCAATGGTTAGCTTAAATATAAACTAGCTGACTTTTCTTTGTTCCAACTCACTCAGCTTACTTTTAAATTTTCCTCTTTTTCAGGGAGTTCTTTCCCTTGCCAAGAATGGGGTCTTTGATCCCCATTCTCCCAGACCTATATCTTTCTGATTTTATCAGTAAATGATTCAGTTCTTCCTCAAAAGATTGTTCATTGAATTTGGGAGCAATATTAATTTTAAAAACCTTTTGGGGAGTACTGAGATGAAGTTTGGCTCCTTAGAGATCTAGCAATGAACTTTAGTTTTTCATCTTAAACCATCTCTCTAATAGTCTTTCACATTTTAGTTTGCTATTTTTCTACCAATTGTTCAGATTAAAGCTCTCTTTACTCCTGTCATGAACTGTAGGTCCACTAACAACAAAAAAAACCAACTGTTTACTTTTATTAAATTGTCATCATCTTGTGGTTGTTTAAAGAATTATTTATACAATCCTGAGTGTTTGTAGCCCTAAAACACACACATTATTACTGACAGGTATAATTAATACAGGGTCTGTGAGTACACTATAGTTTATGG